>JACBAD010001847.1:0-30689 GCA_014281905.1 Aspergillus hiratsukae | reverse complement strand
GATTTAAATTTCTAGGGTCATCTATAATACTGCTAAGGATGAGTATAGGTTATATTTATATAATTAGAGTATCCTGCAAATAATTCCTTACTATTATAGAGTTTATAGGAAATATATAGAGCAATTACAGTCCCCAGTGCCCTTATATTATAGTAATACCTAGCCCTAACCCTAAGGCTCAAGGTGCAGCTGCCTAAGTCTGCTTATTTCTTCAGCTATACAGTATAACACTGTTAAGCTCAGGGATGCTTGCTCCTCCGTCATATTAGGTGAATACATGGCATCAGTATTCGATGTACAAGCAGAAGATGGCGTATGGCTGACAGGTTGTGTAGACGGGCCTGTTGCAGTGACATATGGTGTGGACTGAACATGCTGGGTAGAGGAGATACTCATGAGATTAATGACCTTCAACCGCCTCGCTGCATTCTGAGGGGATCCATAGGTGTTAGAAAGGGACTGAGCATGCTGACTTAATGAGCCATTGGGGAGCTGTATATTCTTTGACTGTTTTATCGCATCCTGCCAATCTATTGACTTTATTACTGTTCCTATCATCAGGTTAGTTAGGAACAGGTTCATTGGGCCACTAAGGCCATATTACTGGCTTTGAGGGAGGATAAGCTGATTTTTATAACGCAATAACTCTTTTTTCAAGAGGTCTATTTCCTGGGCAGCTACTAGAAATGTTAAATTAGCAGAGACAGAAGCACTTGGTTTATGAGTCTACTATGGTCTACCCACCTACTAATATTGCTGAGCTCTGCTATGGTGTTTTTAATTAATATAAGTTCTACACCAAGGTCATTCTCATCTAGCCCTAGTTTAAGGAATTGCCATGGCCTCCCAGTGAGTAAAAGCTTATAATTATCTTCTAGAAGCTAAACTATAATTTCTCTAATTATTAGAACAGTATCAGGTAGTTTTGCTCCAGGATGTCCTATATAATAAATAAGCCATGCCCAAGTTAGTGGATATAATGTAGTAGAGGTCTGTAGTTCTGGGGTTGAGAATAACCTTCCTAGTTGCGCACATAGTCCGCGCACATAGTCACAGTATTTAGAGAGTCGCGCCTTGATTGCAAGCGATACTACCATTGTTTCTTATCACCTCTTTGTATCTTTCCGGTTCAATGCGCAGGTCGGATACAGTAACACGCACCTACTCACCCCTTTTAGAGTCTTGGATGAGAAAACAAACTATTGATGAGAAAACAAATAAAGGCAAGAGATGACGCTCCTTGCCCGAAGCCATGAGCAAAACAAACATGTGTGTGATCATGTTGCTTGCCAGATTCCGGTTTAACTCGCTTCCCGATGCTTGAAAGTTTCAATGATTAATCTTCCCCATACTGTATGACGAGGCCTGCTTAAAAGATTTAAGCAATAATCCTTATTTTCTGGTCTATCCTGCCAGTAAGCCTCAAATGAAAAGGCTTCAGTTCCGCAGCTCCTCGGACAGCATATCGGTTTTGATCGCATCTTTACGGCTTGAGTTCGCCGCGCTGTCCACAGCACATGATATGATCTCTTTCTCTATCACGGACCATCGCGATTTCAGCGACGGTGTATTGTGGTCCCCCCTGTAGGTAACGGAGTTTGCCACATACGGTAGGTCCTGGATGAAGTCTAGCATCCCATGCAAGTTTACGATATGGATGCTTTCATCGGCGACGCTGAATGAGAGGGCCATCGCATCTTCTCCTGGACCGTGATCCCAGCGCAAAATGCTGTTAGGGATCAAGAAAGCTCCTGTTGTGCACGGATGAAGGAGTTCATTCTGATCCAGAACGGCATTGCCAAAGTCCGTGGCGACGCTGGCATAGATGAAGCGGAACTCAGAGTCAAAAGCGGACATGACAACAAGTTCAGGGCGGTACGAAGACCCGGATTGGCAAAACTGAACGTGTGTTCGTGGTAATCCCACGAAGAATTGGTGTCCTGACTGGCCAGCGAGTGGCACCTGCACGAAATTCGTTCCCCCACGCATTTCCCCATGAGGGTCCTGATGTGGCAGTGACGGAAAGTCCGGGCTTGATGTTGCCCTGTAGAACCAGTCGCAACTCCCAGTGTCAACTTTGCATTTGAGCACTTGAAGAGGATTAAAACTGTAAACGAAATACAAGTGCTCGCTTGGTTTTCTTTCCGAATCAGCGCGGTAGAAGAATGGAGCCCAGTTCTTCTCGGTTGGTTTTCTCTCCTCACCTCGAATCCTTAAGTAGGAGATGATACGGGAGAAAGGCTTGAAGATCCACATGACGCGGGGATAGCCCGTAGCGTTCAAGATCATATTGAAAACAATAATCGGCTCGGCACCTTGAACCCCTTCTTCTAAGACGATGCGTGGATCCTCAGGGCCAAAGAAGCTTCCATCCTTCCACCATACTGTCGGTATCTCGAATAGCAGCGGAAAGGTCGTCGTTTTTCCATACCAGTCAATGGTGTAGTTTTCCAAGTGTCTCCAACTTTTATCAAAGACTCTCCCTCTTAAGAAACTGATTGTCGGCCAGGAGGTTCCAGGAGCTGTGTACACCACGCGCGAGGCCACAATATACACATTCAGCTGGGATAGCCAGACTCCTGATCCTGCGAATTGAGACAAATGGCTCTCTATTAGATCATGAGGCTCGAAAATTTTCACACCATGCGCAGTTTGATCCAGTATCTCCTGGATCATTGGATGGGACGAAACGCTAAGGGCGATTTGGGTGATGTTGTCGTGCAGCAGAATGCTTCGTTCGATATCCAGATAGCCAGTCTGTCTGAGGTCGTCGCATCCAATTTTTTCCACGTCTCCATCGGACGAAAATCCAGAAAGATATAATTTCTCGGTTGATGTCTGTTAATTATTAGCAGTGGCTCTGTCGTTGTGCATTATGGAAGCGAACGAACGACAAATTTCTGGCTGGCGGACTTAAACGGTTGGAAATATCCATGCTTCAGCCGCCATACCGTAATCGCGATAAAGATAAGGGATAACATACCGAATTTGACTGGGAGAAAGCGGGTATGTCTAAGAAAAGGTTGAAAATGCATTCTTGCTAAAAATCATGGGATTTCATGAGCACTGTAAGTCAAACCGGTCATAGTGCGTATATATTCCCATACAACAAATGATGGCCTAGGCGCTGTGTGAAGACCTACGACGTATTCGAAGTAACGCCATGTGAAGGTTGACACAGTTCTGCGGAGAATTCAGATTGTTGCTAGAGGAATCGTTGAATGGTCACTCGGTCATACTGCGGTATTCACCTCGCAATGTCCATTCGTTGCACATCAAGTTGGTCAGTCGTGGTGGTTGCTCCACAACATTTACGCAAACGACCAGCAAAAGTGATGTCTAGATGAACGTATAGGCGACAAGGCTTTTCTCTCTTCCGGTGTGATTGAAAGAAGGCAACACGCAAGTCAAGGTGCATACCGTGTATGTTTCCACACTGTCCGGAGTTCCGCATATGATGTCACAGTGTCAGATACTGCCGACGGTAGAATAACATCAGTGCGGCTTGCATTATTGAAGGAACCGCCGATAGCAGTTTCTGGCTCAAGCCTCCGCTCTTCTGGCGATTTTATCGTTGTATCAGTCGGTTGAGCACGATCCTGCTCACCACGTATTGTGACCAAATCGACCGAACTAAACTAAAAAACCTTAGTTCACGCGGGTCCAACTGCCTGTGAGTTCTTTCTGCCGAAGAAAATATCCATCTGTATGAATCAAAAAGGCATTGTGACCGAAAGACCGCAAAAGGGTATAAGCTGGGAAAAGAAACCGAAAAACAGCGAGACATGGAGCTGCAACAAGACCCACAAAGTACGTCGTGCAGGTCTAGCACGGCGCACGGCTGGCAATATATTATGGATGATCTGCTTGTTGGCGGATGGAGTTATGTTCGGGCTTCGGGCACCTGCATCAATTCCTCACACCGTACGCCCAATTAACTACTGTAGAACTGGTAGGATCCGAATTCTGTGCTAGCGGGGATATCAATATGAACTAATAAAGTTAATCCTGTTGCTGTTTACCACATATGCTCCCGTTGGGAGTCATTTGTTTCCTTGTGAGCATTGAACCCAGAAGCAATTGAGACCCGTGCATACTGCTGCTTTCGTTTTCTGGAACCTTTGTGTCTCCGTCGGGCCATTTACTTGAACTGGGTGTGAATAGTCAGCGGGCATGGCAATCTGGGCGGCATCCAATTCTCAAGCACTGTGGGGCTATCCGTAAACGCTGTGCATCAGCCGGATCACAACCTATAACGTACACTGGTACCTTTCTGCGGGATGCATTCATCGTTCATCTGTCTGGGCGGGTCCTTGGATTCGCTAAGCCCCACACAAAGTTGAACGCTCTGGCACCAGCGATATTAGGGCGCCTATTTCTCAAAGCACCAAGGATTGTGCTCAGAGTGCGGATTATGTGTTCTGGCGCACAAAAACGCTCAACCATAGGTAAAGGCCTCGCGTTCGATTTATTTCGATGATTTTGGGAGTTACTTGCACCTCTTGAAACATACAGCAGCCATGAGATCCCTCATTTGCTGTTCCACGCCCTCAGTAATGTTAGCCAGACAGATGGCAAACAATGCAAACATTTGTGAATATCACGTGATATAAGCGAGACTGTAAGTGTGTAGACCATAATTCATCCTGTAACTCCAACTTCGGGTGGTAGATCGTCTTATGCCACCCAACGAACAATAACTATCCAGGTCACCCCCACCATTATAGTCATTCCTCATCACCATTGGCACGGGTGTATCGCATGATGAAATATTGGACGTCTATAGAAGCTAGCGGATGACGTTCTGAGGACGTAAGTTTGATGGCCCGAGGGAACAGACGCCAGTTGGAAGTAACAAAATCCGGTAGTATATTACCTCATCTTTTCTGGGGGATAGATCATTATACACATTTATTTCACTTCTATCTACTGGCATTTCTGGTCTACATCCGTTTGCGCACTCGGCTGAATTCTCCTTCCTCCGTGTAGGGATAGGCTATTCTCTGCTCTCTACCACCCTGATAGTCATGCTCAAGCACTCCAAGTAACCCTACTTTGCCCTCGCTGGTCTGGCATTTCAGGGGTTCCAATGGCGGGGTTTCTTCAATATCCCAGGATACAAAGTGCCGGGGTCAAATAAACTTTTCTGCCTGCGGCCCTGATTGTTTCTGCGTCGGCTCCCAGTGTGAAGAAGGACTTTCTTTGTCTTCAGCCAGCATGGCAAGGCTGTCATCTGTCGTTATCTGCGTTATATAAAGCGTCTGATTTGTATGACCTCCCTCCTTCGTTCTTCCTTCTTTGTGCTTCCTCCTTTGTCGCATTTTTCGAACACTATGGAGATTTTGGCCATTTACGCGATTGCCTCTGGCGGCATACTTGCTAGCCTTTTCGTCACCCAAGCTCTCTCTATAAGAAACCACCTGCCAGAGTTATTTTCTGCTCCCTGTTTTCAATATCTAGCACTTTTTCTCCTTGTTCACAGGCATCGATTTTGGGGCCCATGGACTGGAGCCAGTGTCTTCCTTCACGGATCATATGCTGCAATCAACATCTTTCTTGTCTTATTCAGAATAGAGTCGTTCACCGATGCTGGCAGCCGGGCAGGAGAACTAGCCCTAATCAACCAGATTTTCCCTTTATCCACCATCAATCTAAGCCACCTAGCTGACTCTCTAGGTGTCAGGTGGAGTACTTGTCGTAGGATCCATCGGGCTACTGGCTGGATGTCCGTTGCTCTGCTATCATTTCACATCATTGTCGTTGTTCAAACACAGAAATTCGTATTTCCGCTTCGTGAATTGCATAACCTTTTTACCTTGATTGTAAGCCTTATCCTTGCTATCATCCTAATTCAACTGACATGCGACAGGCTGGGATCTCACTGGGGGCCCTTGCGGCGATTTCCATTCCGTGGTTTCGTCAATGGTCTTATGAGCTTTTTCTCAGAGGACATCAGCTCCTCGCCGTGCTCTTTGTCTACGGCACCTGGAAGCACCTTCAAGGCCGTAGCCGCCTCTCGAATATTTATTTCTTCGTCGGATTGGGCGTGTTCGGACTTAACTTTCTCTTCCAGCTGGGGCTACTGTTATATCGAAACGGGCTATTTGCGGGTCGCGGATTTCCAAGGGCTGAGATGTCGTTCAGCACAACGAAATCCAAAGAGGATATTGTTGTGACAGCTGCCCATGTTCGCGTTTCCTTGCCTCGACCTGTGCAACTCGAATCTGGGCAGTATATCAACCTGTGGGTGCCGTCAGTTAGTCTATGGTCGTGGGCACAAACACACCCTTTCATTGTCACATCGTGGTCGAAAGGTCCACGGAATACCATAGAGCTTCTTGTGCAACCATGCCGTGGGCTCTCTGCGGATCTTGCTCGTTACGCCACCGTGGCTGGAGAAACCCCGGTTTCTTTCTGTGCCCTGTTCACTGGCCCTCATGGAAGGAGTGAAGATGTTAGACACTATGAAAGTATTTTGGTGATTGCAAGTGGATTTGGGATCGCAGCAGCAATTCCATACATGAAGTCGATGATCTATGGTTATTACACCCGGACCATAAAGGCTCGCCGGTTGCATCTGGTATGGCAGGTAGGGTCGAGGGCCGAAATTACCGCCGCTGAGCATTTGTTAAACAACCTTCTCGAGGATGATCACAAGGATCATGGCTATGTTCGTATTACCATGTTGCGGGACAGCCTCTGGACAGCTGACAATGACCGTGGCTTTAGATCTTGAATATCTCCATTTACATGGGGGACCTGGCAATGGAAAGATTACTTTCCGGTCAGCACAAACGAGTCTGTTTTTACCAGGGGGCGCCTGACTATCGAAGCATAATATCCGTCGAGGCATCGGGTGCCCTAATCAAGAGGCAACCTGGGGATCCACTCAAGAGGTTAACCAACGTCAGAGGTGAGCAACGGCGGACACTGGTGATGGGTAAGTGCCTGTCTCATCGGGTTCTGGAGCTTGATCACTTGACGAGTTTCTTGTCTAGCTTCCACAACCGGCAAAAATCGAGACTGTATACGGGAGACGGTACGGAGCTATCTCCGTCAGCGTGTAAAACTTGTAGAACTTGAGTATCAGCCTACTGAGAGTACCCACTGGGGGAGTAGCTAGAGCGGCTGCTTTACGTTACTATATCTCACAAACTCAAAATACCGAAAAACCAAGCGGATGTTTGGTGGTGATAAAAGCTCCGGAGATACTGTATAGTCAGTTCTTGTCTGTCTACATAATGAGGATAGGAGATCCCCGAGCCGAGGTGTAATTCATCCAAGGCTTGGCTCGAGGCAGTTTCTTGCGTTTTGCCCACTGCCGTAAGAGCTGGAGTGAACGTATGATGCTGGGTCATTCTGAAGCAGCCGCATTCTCTTGGGCAACGTCACTTTCTGTGGCGGCTGCTTTCATACTCTGGAGACAGTTTCTTTCTCTTTCCAAGATGAGTTCATTTAACCTGCACTTGCATCATCTGCTACCGAGTCTTGTCTGCCAAGCGACTCAACCCCCTTTTGTCCTGCTGTAATTTGAAAAGACGTCATGCCTCAATGCTCACATGTCTTGCTGCCAGTTCCAGCGGTATGCGGTGCCTTTCGATGTATCCTGCGGAAGTTGCTTGGTGACTGGGTGCAGGGTTGTAGAGTGCTTGGCATTTGGCGTACTTTGGTATGTGGCACAGAATATCTGTGAGTCCCAAACCACTCACTGTGGCCTGGCTAAAGCAGTTGTATAGTGAGTCATACAGCACAGCCGTCTGGTTGACCCTGTCAATAATAAATGGGTTAGAGACCACATAGTCTAGGAACAGGCCCATGTTAAGAATGGTATATTCCAGCTCTCCTAACCGGGCCTTTTCCTTCAGATAGTTCTGGATCTCCACAGGATGAGCATGCATGGGGAGATCCTGCGCCTCTGGGGCGATGGTCAGGGCCCTAAAGTCTGCTGGGATAAAGTGCTTGACACTAGCCTGGATACTTGCATTGATGGCTGGTTACTAGATTATGTATACTGCTAAGTTAATAGTAGAGATAACAGTGTTATAGCCGTGAAGAGCATGCTCCAGGCTGTCTATAGATATATAGTCAACTTTAAGTACTGTAACTCTGGCTGGGACTCCCTAGATAGAGCTATAGGACTAAGTAAGAATAGTTATATTAAAACCAGCTTTAATAAGCTAGTCAAGGATAGTAAATGCAAGGAACCCTTTCTGTCTAGTTATTAGTCCCTAAAAAGAGATTTAAATAGGATAGGGATGTACGCTGAGTAAAGCAACTTTCTAGATGGTAGTTATGTTAAGAGTGATGCTTGTGTAGGAGATAGTATATAAGTATTCTATCTACAGTAAAATATGTCTGATGAAGAGTAAGTAATAAGGCACACTAGGGAGGGATAGAGCTCCTATTTATATTACTCTCTGATGTGCTTGTGGCTGTAGATTTATTTATATTTATAAATATACTTCCTTTCCATAATCAAAGGAACAACTAAAATAGATGTTTAACTTATATAATAGTGTATTTTCTAAAGGCTTGGTAGCAGAGCAGTAATTACCTACTATCTAATACTGCTGCTGAAATGCTTAGCTTTCTGTCTACAGAGTACTTCATAATTAATTTTGCTTATGTTCATTCTTTTAATTATTAAAAATAAGCACTACGTCCTAAATAGAAAATTCACTTGTGAAATAGCGTCAAAAGTATAGTGTCAGGCCTAGTCTTAAATCCACGCGGTTATACAAGGCATTATCTGCCCTGCCGTGTCAGATATCCTTCTCTTTCCTTCATTACTCAGTCTACGCATGAGATTCATAATCCTCTACTTTATCTTGATATCCAAGCATTCTATCATGGTATCTGTCAGCCATGGCAAACTAGGATGTGGAAACTGCCGGTCCTAAAGGATTAAGGTTAGCCCTGTTAAGCGCTCTAAGTTTATATCTCTAATACTTTATATAGTGTAACCAGCTCAGACCAAGGTGCTCTTAATGCGCCTGAGCTGGCCTATAATGCTCTAGCTATAGAATACTCTTGGATCTCATATTTAAAGATTAGACATTGAGAATAGCCCAGAAGTTTTATGTAAAAGATGTGACCTTACACAGCAAGGCCTGTTATTAATAATCTAATATTCTTCATTCCACTAGTGCCTATAGAGGAGATCGCATTGCAGCATTATCTTGATTAGTTCATCATCACACGCGGTCCCATCCCACAGTGTGACCAAGAGCACCCTAAAATCATTATTATAAGCATTTTCTACATTAGCCTGGGTGCATTAGCAGCTGCCTATTGTAATCCCTAGTTAATACAGCTAGCTCAACGTAAGTATGCAATAGCTCTTTAGCTTCTTATATATGCTATTTATTATCCTAAGCAGTCACCCGCAGCGCACATAGCCACCTCTAGCTTTAATTTATTGATGTTTAAGGTGTGTTATATTCTATATCTTTTTCAATTACCTATCACCCACTGATTAGTTGTTAGATGATAATGTATGATAATTATTCTGGTTCCTATCAGTGGCGAAAGCATATCTATGGGACGACGGCGGTCCTTTATTCTCAGGGTTTGGCAGATATGAATAGCACGCAGATGATAGATGTTGCTGGTCTACTATACTATCATAAGTTAAGCACTAGAGGCATTCACTGTAGTTCATTTGTTATTAGGACTGACTTCCCACTAGGCAGTAGCCTGCATAATCAGTGGGCAAAGACTTCCCTTCTTTCTTGTGGATCTGGTACAAATCTGCTGAAATGTTGAAAAGTGAACCACTAGTAGAGCTATTTCCCCTTCTCTGTAGCCTGGTGGACCTTTATATGGAAAAGAACCAGGGTTATAACTAAATGCAGAGCCATATCATGTCTAAAGCCTTAGAGACTGCTTGATCCCTGCAATCTTGGGTGACTTGCCTCCTATTAACTTGGATGGATTCCCTTAACCCAGGGAGATCACAGCATGGTCATGATGCCTGTTGGATAGCACGGGTGTGGATTTACTATTGACTCTGTTGTATCATTGCACATAGGGTCATTCAAAGTTCCCTTGCTAGTCCTCTCCAGTCGATAAGTTTGGCTTTGCGTGATGTACCCTGGACGGCGGCTGTCAGCTGTGGTGTCTCAAATGACTAGTGAAATGTATGACTGCATTCCTGCGATGCTGGGATTAATATATGTCCATAACAAGCCGTCTCCTTGCTTGTCGTCGATGTCTTCTTTCTCATTATCATTTTGCAGACGTTGATAAAGTTGACTGATAAAGCAGCTGTGGTTGATAACTGGTCCTTGCATATGTGCAAATTATATGGGGAGGATTTTGGTGTTATGAAGGAACTGGTTATAATGCGTCTTTGTTAGGGCTGTCTTGAGTCACTCAACAATATCTATGAGAACCTACCATTGTGCTGTACAACCTGCTTAACACTTTGCCAGATGTAGTAGGTATTGCCCTTAATGAAGTAAAGATTCGCGTGGTCAGCTATTGCCTAATCTCAATGCTGTTCTTACAGTTATATATTTTATCTGTTTGTTGGAGAGCAATATAGTGCAGGGATCCATAATGTATGTACCTCTCTATGAACAATATAAATAATAACCGTCTGTTAAGCTACCTAGATGTCTATCTCCACCCTACTTTTCAGTATACTTTAGGGTGATCCTATAGGATCCTTACCCACTAATTAAGTGCATTGTGACCCATTAAGTAATGATGTAGCACTGACTCTAAGCTGTTGAGTTCTCTACCTAGGAAACCTAACCAGTAGGCCAGTTGAGTTAATCCAGATGATCCCTACTACATCGTTCATCCATCCGCATGTTCCTTGGCCGTCGTTTTGTGTCTATCTGAGAGTATGCAATGCCGATACTCTATGATGGCCATGTCCTTTGACTATAGAACCAGCTGAAGTTCTGACTATCCTAATATAAGTAATTAATCCTTGCTACCCCAAGCAATCAAAGCCCTCAGTATAAACACCTCCTCTAGCGCATCCTCATAGGCAGATTCTGAATCATTAATAATTACTAGGGTGACAGGGTCTAGTTCAGATAGTTTAGGAACACCATAGATTCCTCATATACCATCCACAATCTCAACTAGTACCTGAAGAACTATAGTGAATATACTATGGGCAGTGGGGTCTTTAATTTCTAGGGAAGTCACTAGAGACTCTAGTAGTTGCGTTGCGTAGTATAACAGTTTTTTATATTCATTATAAGGAATAAAGATGCTTAATTTACCGTTAAGATATTCTATGTATAGTCTACTGTATATTTCCTTACTTATGCTAGAACCAGACAGTGAAGTCAAGGTATATTCTCTGACTATATGCCCAGTCTTATATACTAATGCCTTCCGAAATGTATTGTATAGTTTGTGAGTAGTATATATATTTCCGCCATTGTAGTGGGTGATACTTCTTAAAAAGTTTAGCTATAAGTTTCACAAAATTAATTATGTGGAGAAATGTACCTAGATAAACCTAATGCCCTTTGACAGAAGTTAGTTATAAGATGTAATAAGGTCTGCAAAGGCATTTCTGGGATACTAGTTTTCCTTACTGTGCAAATAGAAATAAAATAGTTTTCTAGCCCTAGGGATTTTAAGAGTAGAGCTAATTCACAGACTTCTTCTAGACAAAACTAAACTATTGGTACCTTTCTATAGAAGAGCATAGGCCAGCCATCCTTATTAATGATAAAGAAATTGGATGTTACAGATCCCTAGTAGAACTCTTCCTTAGGGCCCTCGATTGGCAGGAAACTGACAAGCTTGAGGTGATTTAAGTCAGACATCATTGGTTTAAGGTTGTTGATATGGCACAGAGCCTTAATAACATTAGCAACACTTCCTTTATCTTTGTAAAGGTCCTAAATACAGCTGGTATAGCAAAGTATTAAAGGCAGCTGAACCTAGAGCTTCTTAATAAGGAAGCTCTCTATATCTAGATAGGCATTACTTATGCTGATTTTATCACCAGTTAAAAATAATGCCTAGATGTATTATTAAGGCGCATACTACTGCTTTGAGCCTGGTATATATATCATCTTATATTGTTGAAATTAAGTCCTAATAATTAAGCTATTGTCAGAGGGTGTTCAGGCACTGGTCTGGAGTCTATACTTACTACAGACTGGTCTAATCCTCCTTATCTTTAATATCCTCCATGATAGCCTGGTATATCCTTTGCGTCTCTGCTATTAAGCCTACCCCAATACTGTGCAAGCGCTTTAATTCTGTTATATAGATTCCCCAGTCCACGTTGTCCAAGAGGAGTCCATTTTGAAATAGGCGTTGTATTTTCAAGTCGCTCCTATATTCCTCATGGAACGCAAGAGCGTACACAGTCCGCAACCACGAGGGACCTTGCCAAACGCATCGATCAAGAAACACTAACTTTGCACCATCACCTGTATTGGGAATATAGACAGTCTGCTCGTCGCGGAAGAAGCTCCCTTGTTCATTAAAACAGCAGAGGTCATCGTCAAATATTCTCTCAGATATCCACCCGTATAATTCGAAAAAATGTGGTTTGGCGTCCTCTAATGTCATGGTGGATAACAAGCGATCTTGGACGACCTTTATAAAAGTCTCATCGCCGCCACTGGACATACCAAGCTCTCGGAGAAATCCCCATTCCTGCTCACTCTCCAGGTTCCAGATCCCTGGTAGCTTGAAAAAGCTGATGTTCAATGTGGTTAAGACGGCCTTAACCAGGTTACAAAACTCTGGGATGGGAAAGAAGCATTCATTAAGCCTCACCAGTCTATTAGATGTTGGGACTTTCGCTGCCTTAATAGCAGATGTAATAAGCAGTTTTTCTTTTATCTTTGCTATGTATGCGTCCTAATACTTTCCCAGGATACTAAGAAGAATGTCCGAATGGTTAGATATTATTGTGTTGAATAGATCAGAGAGCTGCTTGGGATTTTTCTAGTATATTAACCAGGGAACTTGCTGTATTATCCCTTGCTGTTTCAGCCATATTCTACACGTATTATTAGCAATGTGTGTTTTGCTTATGAGATTTGGATAGAGGAAGGTAGGGTGCAATAGAGGAAGGTGTGGGCTGAATAAAGGGTCTGAGTCTAATTTTTTTGCAATAGCTTCCATTCCATAGGCACCCTCTGTTCTGAGGTATACATCACAGGGAAAATACCTAGGGCAAGAGGTCCTGTATACCGGTCTCCTCTGACAGCACTCATCAAAAACCATAAGGCACGGCGTCTTCAAGCGATCATCTTTGGCACAGCTGTTATAGACGTAGCATAGGATGTGTATATAGTCAGCTATATGATTTAGCAGTCGGCACAAAGGAGATGCCATGGCTGTGGTCGCTGATTACCCCCATGATGAGTTCAGGACTTGCATGTTGAACCCTAAGGAGACAGTATAATTCATTTTGGTCATTGTCCCTGGCTGCTTCATCTGAAACAGTCATAATATCAAGACATTTTGGAACGTCATTGCTGTTGGTGTCTGTTGGAAAGTAGACAGCATTGTTTGCCAAAGCTAAATTAGCTTTACATCTTGTTAAATTTAGGTCGTTTTCTCGAACAAAAGTGCCATTGCTCAATTTAATAAGCGGAATGTTCCTTATCTCAAATGCTAAGGTATTCATTGGATCCCTCTTTAGCCACCCTATTAGCAATTGTAGGATCAGCGATATCTGCTCCTTTTATAGGCTGGAACTCGGCAGTAGACGTAAGGGTTTTGTTAGTATTGGTTTGAGCCTTTCCAGGACTTCATAGCCCCAGACCTCTTAGAGGCCTAGAGGCTTTAAAAAATCAAGGTAGGTGCTGTATTTTGTAGAAAGGTAATATTTATTATCTAATGCGCTGAATAATAGCTTATTATCTGTGCTGTAATGCTCTGGGTATAAGTACTGAAGTAAAGACAGGCTTTTTAGAGCACTGTCCTGGCTCTGGAAAATAGGGGCTATTTAGAGTTTTTTAATTAACTATTAAACTGTGCTATGCTAAGCTGGTGAGACATTACTCTGTTTAGGAATGTACTAGACCTATTTACAAGGTATAGTGTGATTCTGATAGAAGGAAACAGCATTATAGAAGGATTTAATAACATAATCTTTTAATAATATAGAAGTATTAATATTAGCATCTTTCACCAGGTCAAACATTATTATAGTTATATAAATAATAAACTATAAAGTTAGCAGCCTACTTAGAGGTGGCATTAATTAAACTATATACACTAAACCCCACTCCTCTAATAGGAAAAGCAAATGGACTAATAATATGGTAAGCCTTTTAAGGTTCTATGACAGGCCTTAAATCTTTATTAATAGGAAATAATAGCACTATTTTACTAAATGAATAAGGCGGTAGGGTTAGCTTGTATAGGAGGAAGCACTCTATTAATTATAAAGGTGATATAAAAAGGCCCAGAGCTGTTTTGGTGACCTCTAGGATACTATCTTATAGTTGGAATTTATATATTCAGCATATTATTTAATAGTCTCCCAGACAGGTAATGAAAATAAAATTCTTGCATATAGGTTAGTAAATATCATCAGGATTAAGCAGCATAAAACTATTATTTATAATAACCTTAAACTCCTGTACTAAGTTATCAAATCCACCCAGCAGAGCAGGGTAAAGCATTATCCTAGTGCGCACTCCTTTAGGCAAGGATGCTGGGTCTTTATTTACTGGGGTTGTAACTCTAAGCTTATCGCTGAGACTTCAAGGTCCAAGGGTGAAGAAAAACAGACCTGACTGTACGTGGGCTTCCCTGGTAATCCTAAATATATATAGAAGACCTTCGCCATACAAGTGTGTTAGGGCATTGGAGCGGCCAAAAAGGGAAGAACCACCGCCCTTAAAAAGCCGCACGATGTCGCTTTTTAGGCACCCATCATTATTAATGTTGATAATCATACGGTCTGGAGACACGTCTAAGGAAAAATAGGGTTCTCTTACTTGCTTCTTTACCTAATTATAATACAATCAGCGGGCGCTGGAGATTAACTTAAACATAATGTCCCTTCTAACATCTGGTGTGTCACATGGCGTCCACATGTGCTAAATTCTTCTAAGTTAATTATAAACTTTATGCAGTGCTTTTATAACAGCAGGCGGCGTTGCGGCTTAATCTTTGTCAGTGATGATACCATTCCTTTCGCTAATCTCATCCACGATCTCTCGAGCTTGTTCACGGGTCAGTTCCGCCATCTTCTTCAAAGCTGAACAATCTCAGTGAAACTTTGCTTTGTGAGGTAGAAAAGAGAACAGAATATGTAAAAGAAGAAAATGCTCCTGGGGATTCTCAGCGCGCGCCCCTGAAGTGCCCAAACTCAGACGCCTGGTTGTTTGGCATTATCCCCTTTTTGTATTGCGGCGCAGTGAACTCACATGGATTATTAATTTGATAATAAAACCTAAGAGGCTGGTTTCTCATACCCTTGCAAGGCTGAGCGGGACATGTTAGAGTGAAAAAGTACTAAGGACTCTTGAAAAGGGCTTAGTGTACTTTTATTAAGTTTTAGTCTGCCAGACCAGAGAGATAGTATAGGTACGATCCGCACTTTGGTACTGTGATACTATTCCCAAATAGTGGGTACATTATAGAATAAGATGACTTCAAAGTAATGTTGAAGGACTGATTACTTTAACCGTAACTGAATTAACTTGTTTACCATATTTCCCCCGTACACTCGCCCAGTGATTGTCCCATTTCTCGTTTCTTAGATCCAGATGCAATAACGTCCTTGAGAAGATAGCTCCTAACCAGCCAATGTCGGAGCATAGCTGTTAGCACGGCTGGATAAAACGCACAAAGTTGCCAGTGAACAGGCCAAAGATTCCTCTAGGAGGCTTGAGATCACGTATTCGTCGACAGCGGATGATACGAGACCAAAAGCGGAGAAAATAATAATACCATTGCCTGCTTTCCTTGACTCGTATACGTAGAGATGAATCGTCTCCTCTGATAGATTTTGGCTGTGCTGACCCAACCTCCTGTGATTACATTTCTTACGCCCATAACTTGTCTTAAGGAAGGGTCTTGAGGCATTCTGGCAGCCAGCTGCTGCTGCTCTGGGAAGACTTTGCAGGCGACAATATGTGTCTTGAGTGAGGTGTTTGGAAACTTACTTAAGGGGATTCAGCCCGTCAAATGTGCGAAAACATTCCCAAACCGAGACCGCATTTTATACAGGGGGTGGAGTGATGAACTTCTACAATTTCTGTGCAAAACCCTTGTGGGGTACTGGCGGCCGGACGCACGAGTGATGGCTTAGCGGTCCTTTTGTCCATGCGCCCATTTGGTAGGACGTCCTGGCTGCGCATAAGATCTGGTGATGATGCCACTGCTTGCTTGAGTATCAGGCTGAGGTTGCTTGGCAACAGGGTCTGCCGCTTATCATCAACCGGCTGCATGGTACAATACGATGGTATGAGACTTAAAAGGGGCATACGTAGAAGTACAGTAGTAGTTGCATACAATCGCACTATATTTCGATAGCTTCGGGTCCTATTCAATACTCTATTTGCTTTGACATGACAAACAAACTAATGTCCAACCCGCGAATAAAGAGACTTGAAAATGTGAAGCGGGATTCATCTCGCAAGTACGTAATTCCTGAATCCCATCCGTGATCATTTACTTGTCTGGGACCAGGGTTTTGTTATAAAAGTGCGCGTAGTGATGAGGCAGAGACGGGCAAGCCCAATCAACGTCCCTGCAGACCAGCGGTGTTTGGTAATTAGGGGTTGCTGTAGATCTGTAAGATACTGAGATTATTCTCAACGTGCGTAGAATGCCTGGCTGACCTTTTTTAACTCCTGGACGGTCGAGACGGACTGAGTTGCTGACAGGAATAATATGGGGTCCGCCTGCCAGCGAGTATTGTCGATTCCAACGACACCATCTGGCTTCAGATACTTCTGCATGAGAAGCATTGTTATATTAGCCAGGGCACGGCGAGTCTTTTCCTGTGATTGATTCGATTGGCGTTTAACGCAGTGCTCCAAAGCTGCTGTCCGGACTCGTGAGTAAATGAGAGGTAAGGGCATCGGGTTGACCTGTTCACATACCGATTTGAATGACCCCATCCTGTCCCAGGAGGGTATTGGAACACGTCAGGGATTCATGTTCAAAGCCACTCTCCAATAAGTGTAATATCCCGTCCAGCACCTTTCACAATTAGTGACATTCCCTGCCGTTATTTCGCACGCGCCTCCGTACCTGTACAAGTATAGAAGCCAACTGAAGCTCAGATGGAAAGACATCGCAGGCGACCAGGTGTTCTAAAGTCAGAGGTAGGTCATCAACAATAAAGTATGTCATTCCATGGTCCTTGAAAATTTGCCTTGCAGAGATGACGTTTGGGTGTTGAGTCCGTTCCAGTACCTGCAACCATGTATCTGCCTTTTTCTTGGAGAATGCGCGGACCGCGATCACTTTAGACGGGTTCTTGTCATCAACAGCGACAGAGACGGGGCCTGCAAGATCGCACGTGAATAGATCTTTCAGCGTTCGCCAAGGAGACTCTCTCTTAATAGAGAGCGGTTGAGCTGCCAGACACTCGCTTCGGACGCTGCTCTGATGAAAATCTTGTGCATGGTCGCGCAGGACATTCCTAGATATTTCTTGCCCTACGTCCTCTTTCGCCTTCTTAGTCGACCTAGCGTTGATCGGTCTTTGAGACTCCTTAGGCTCGACCTTTGGCGTGGGTGCAGAAGGAGCAGATCGCTTAACCGGGAGAGAAGCGGCGAAGATCTGGGTCACAGGTCTATCCATGGTGCATGATGGTTGGAAGACTGCAACAGATGGACTGCTTATGAGCGCGACGGGAAGGCAGTGGATATATGTCGAGGGCCTCAGCTTTAGGGCGGATGTCTCATATATAAGAGGGCCCGTAGAAGGGTGCAGAGAATGGCACCTATCTGTGCCCAGCAAACTAGCGTTGAATTTGAATTTAGTTCAACGTAAATTATAAATACCTCTATTTTCCCAAATGTAGGTTTGTCAAAGCCAAAGAAAACTTGGCAACGTCCTGGCCAGATTACGATGGACTTCATGTTGACAGATACCGAGCGGCAACTAGCCACAGAACGGCAGCTAAAATACCAAGGTACAGCCAAAATCAATCTCACCGAAATCTCTCTCCACCCATCGGTTGATCGGACGATCGATCAAAAGAACGTGGAGCGACTGTGTCATATATTTCTTAAGGATGGATGTCAGCGACTAGATATCCGAAACCACGTCACCGCAATAGTCTCAAGGCGACACCTCACGAGAGCCTGCCACGACGCAGGACTAACCCCTGAAGAGTTGAAATCTCATCAACGACAGTACCCCCACCTCCGTTTCTCTGGACACCCTGTACAGTGCCTCCATGGGCAACACAGACTCAAGGCTGGCGAGGAAACTCTAGCCCCCTCAGACCAGTGGTGGATTGTCGACTTATATCTGGACGGTCTGACTCGCCCACACCTGATTTCTACTAAGTCTGACCGTAGAGTGCAGATATTAGCCAGGACCTACAGCATGCTCTCGTGGACGAATACGCGAATGAAAGACACCCGAACGACGGAGAAGTGTACCGAAAAATCCGACAGTATCAGCATGAGAGCAATGCCCTCTTTCAAAACCGCTGGTGGTCGCGGCTATCACCGAACAAAGCCAAGCGGCTACGACAGCTCTTTTCCCAAGAAAATACCTTCATTTGTGCAGGCTTCGACGCATTACTGCCCATCCCCGGGCTCTGGAAGGGAATGAGCTTGGGCTCCTTGAATAGCGTATTCGCGCTGAAGTGCGATGAAGTGCGTCTCTCCTCACAGCTAGGTCTAACTGTGTCTGCTTACCGCTCTTACTAGGAGATCGTTCACTATCTGCGAGTTATTTGGACATTCTGGGCGGCCCTTGCCAATCATGACCGCACCTGGATGGCCCGTATTGACACCCATACGGTGGACGAGCTGCAGCTATACGCCCCTCGAGCGTCCAAAGTTGATTGGACGACCGTGAAGGGTAAAATCCTCAGCGGAGAGGTCTTTTCGAACTTTAGTCGATCCGAACGCGCCTCAATATGGGAGAACCTACGGTCAAAAGAAGCTTGCGATGGCATCATCCCCTCCCTTCATACCTTTTTCCGCGACATCTCATACCTTGAACTCTGCGCCAATGCCGTGAAGCGCTTGGTCGTTCTGAACAAGCAGCGTCCAACAGTCCGGAGTGCACTAGTCCACAGCTTTCGGCCCCGTCACGGTCACGCTGACTATCTGGTCCAGACGTCGGAAACTACTTTTCGCCGACAACGGGGATCTACTACTGAATGTATAACGTCCGGATACCGTCAAATCTGGATGTATGCAATGCGACACTACCCTGACATGGCCAAAGACGTCCAGTGCGGCCATCCAAAGGCTAACCCTGCCAGAGCGAAGGCACGAGCAAAAGCAGACGAGAGCGTTATTCATGACATGGCCGCCCTTGCACAGAAGCTGGGATTTCGGACTCCGCAAATCAAGGAAATTTTGAAACAATCACCCGACCGGCAGATCGCGCGGGCCACCCTGCTCAAAGCTCGAAAGCCGGATCGCTATCATTACGATAGTGAAACGTTTGAATCCCTTGTTGACCGTATAGTCGGATGTTTTGTACTCGCGATCCCGAATGAGAGCCAACCAACCATGGCGCTCGTGACTGGCCAGGCGCCAAAGTTACACGACCGATGTGGGACTCCGCAGGAACAAGCCCAGAAGCTGGACCGTCCACACCTCTTCATGGACCGGTTACACGCCGAAACAGTACGCCAAAAGAACCTGTCGTCACTTGAGGTGAGACGGTGCGTTTACTACGCTTTCTTCGGCAAACCAGCTTCAGCAACAAGCACACAAAGCACCATGTTAGGGCATTCACCCGGAAGCGAGCCTCTCTCACCTTTGTTCCTGCCAAATGATGACTCAGCTATCGAATCTGAGTCTGGCGAAGAAATTACATCACGGCGCAGCTTGGACAGGGGCTCAGTTTACGGCCGTCGTGACCGACCGGAGCGCCACAGAGAGCGACTACGCAACCGAGAAGAGAGACGGCACCGACAGCATGGATGTGAACAACGTAGTCAACAATCGGCAGTGCACACGTCATCTCCACCCGGGGAGCCTTTGCCCCGAACCTCCACCGACGAAGGATCTGATGTGAGCGAGCCTATACGTATGGACATCTTTGAGAGCTCTGATTTGGAAGACCTTGAACCACAACCAGGGGTACACACGTCATTTGCACCCGGGGAGCCTTCGTCCCGAACCTCCATCGGCGAAGGGTGTGATGTCAGTGAGCGTGCAACTATAGACATTTCAGAGAGCTCTGACTCGGGAGATCCTGAACCACAACCAGGGGTACACACTTCATCTGCACCCAGCGAGCCTTTGCCCCGAACCTCCATCGGCGAAGGGTGTGATGTCAGTGACCGTGCAACTATAGACATTTCAGAGAGCTCTGACTCGGGAGATCCCGAACCACAGCCAGGGGCACACACGTCATCTCCACCCAGGGAGCCTTCGTCCCCAACCTCCACTGGCGAAGGATCTGACGTGAACGAGCCTATACGTATGGACACTTTTGAGAGCTCTGACTCGGAAGACCTTGGACCACAAGCAGGGGTGCAGTCTGATGTTGGAATGAAAGAACGGGAGCGTACAGAGTCAGATGAAGACGAGCTGGGTCGCGAAGAGCAGAAGAGAAGGGAACGAGAACCACTTCTGAGAGGGGCGGAGGAGCAAGTTGAAAATGAGCGGTTTGAGTGCAAAGTTGTGGAAACTGAGCAGGGGCTTTTGGTTCGCGAAGAGCTATCAGATGGAGAAGGTCAAAGGGACGATGCCAAAGGGAACGAAAGAGCTACTGTCGCGAAGGCATTATTGGCCGATCATCAAGGACTTAGGACAGAAGAGGACCTAACGATGCCTGCAGCTACTGCAAAAGAGGTTGAGGAACTTCTTAATGAGATGCTCCAAGGAAAGACAGGGTTGCGTGCTGCCAACGAAGACGCGAGTGTCCCAGAAGAACAAGTAAGTCTGGAAAGAGCCGATGCTCTCGCTCGGCTAGAAAGCAAGGCCGAATCTATCCCATCTTCGGCTGGGTCCGGGGCAGATCATACGGCCTCTCGGCATATAACTGAACTCCCAGTCAACTTACTGAGCATGGTTGCACAATTGCGTGAGCGGAGTAGCCAGCATGATGATGAGAGTGCACCACTGTCCCGCTCAGGCCATCTGAAAACCAGTCAGCGACTGTCTAAACCAGCAGGAGTCCGAAAACCTCGGATGAAGGACAAGCCAACTCACCAAGGCATCCGTCGGCTTGGGGCTCGTGATGGGGCTCTTACTGTCGAATTAGAAGATATGGTTGAGGGCAGCATTGAGATCGTCTCTTCGGTCGGAGGACGTCTTAGCCCAGTACATAGTGAAGGCACGACTGAGGCGGCAGGCGCTGCTGAGCCAGGACCTTCTCGACAAGTCCAAGAAAGACACGTGGCATCCCTACCGGGTCCAGAACAGGCCCACAAGGAGGCAGTTGAAAGGCGGGCAGCCGAAGAGTCACTGTTTGACGACCCACCGACAGAAGATCAGACGATGGAAGAAGCTCAGGAGAACGAGCCTATCGGAACGGCCGCTGTCCCGTCAAAACGTAAAAGGTCTTCGTCATTAAGGCATGAGCAAGACGCACAGATCCGAGTACGGGAGATCAAAGCAGTCAGGGAATCGAAGAGAGTGAAACAAAGTCAGGTCGGAGAAAGCGCTACGCCCGGCGCATCACAAGTCGAGTTAGCTTCCCCACTCAGAGCAGTCAATCTGGAGGAACGGGTGTCGGAGGGAGTAGAGTCGACCGCTTCGGGCCCTGGGAGCCACGAGCAGCCAGAAAACAGGCCTGAGGTTCCCGCTCCCCTGGCCCCAGAAAGCAGGGATGGAGAACTTCCTCACGATGTGCCCCCTGACCAGAAAGTTACGTTAACCTTCCATGCTTACGACTCAGGAAGGTGGACGAGGACAGACACCGTATCCGTGAGCCTCGATAATCCGACTGAAGCACAGATCATCGCGGACTGCTATGCGCGAGATCGGAGCAAGAACGCGCGCTTCTACGATGAGGGGTTGCGGAAGGTTGCCGCCGATGAGTGCGTCCGCGCCGCAATCGTTGATGGTAGCTTCAAAATTCTCATGAGTTTTGGCAAAGACTTAGTGGTGACCCGCTTCCTTGTTGCATCAGTGAAGCAACTGCTCCAGAAATGATGGGTAAGCCATCGAGGATGATGTGTTGTAGTTCACTCGAGTACTAACGGTGTTCTGGAAGACCAAGGGGGGCGCAACAATGCAGCTAGAAGACCATCAGGGTTGTGCACCTAGTGTGGACGATAGTCGGGGGTCCTCCGCCTGTGCTGGTCGTACGACCTCCATTCTTCGACCACCTAGGTCGGGCACGAAAGGGCTGAGATCTTTGATCCTTTTCCACAAGGCAGACGCACCTTGTCTTACTACCTGGGCCGTCAGCATCTGGACATAGCGCCGCAACCCTGCGCTCTAGCCCCTTTGACCCAGATCCTTTTTCACGAGGCATGTGCCCCCCGTCTTACTCTCGGGGTCGTCAACACCTGAACCTAGCGCCATAGCCCTGCGCTCTAGTTTGTCCGACCCTTAAGGTGTTTCGACCCTAAGCCTAAGCCCGTCCTCGACCTAGATCCTCAGATGGATCTCGGGAGGGGCCTACAGACCTTACTGATCGTTTGCCTGGCGACGTCCGTCCTATTTGCGCTTAGGATCCGGTTCATACATCCCGAGGATGCTACTTCACGGTGGTTCAGACACGAGAATGTCCACACCCATCGTAGACGGCGGGTTAGGTATGGATTTACTGCTCTTCATCAAGCCGCGTACGACGGATGTCTCTCAACAGTAAGCATACTACTCGCGCAGCCAGATATTGATATGTAACAATGCCAAAGATGACAAAACTCCATTTCCGTGGAAAAATAAGAACAGCCATTACTTCATCGTTGAACGACTTCTAGCGAAGAACAGTCTAGAGGTCGATGAAATTGTTGATGCCAATCGCCTCTTCAATACGTCGTTGATCGCGGGAACCGGTTCGCTGTATAGTTGCTCCTGGCCGTGCATGCTCCCGACCTGATTGCTACGAATAAAGATTGATTGACATCGCTTAACTGCGCGGTACAGATCGGTGATAGGTGGATGGTGGAACTAATACGTACATGGGATGACATATAGATCAACGCTGGCGGTCATAAACTGCACTTATCACCCGGCATTTCGTTTACTATATCTAATCCACATTTTGTTTCCTTACATAAGGAGAGAGATAGCGATGGATTGAGTAAGGGCATTTATTGCGGAGCAGAATTTTTTTTTTTTTTTTTTTTTTTTTTTTTTTTTTTTTTTTTTTTTTTTTTTTTTTTTTTTTTTTTTTTGTAGGGAGTAAAAAGAATCAACAGTAACATGACATGTATGACATTTGGCCCTATACTGTACAGGACATGATGTAGATAAGCAGGGAAACGAAAATGGATATGGCTTAGTCCTTCAATGAATCGCAACTGTAATGGTACGGAAGTTGCTGTGGCCCCCAAGCTCGCCGTTACCTTCCGTGCAAGTCCCAGTCCGCTCTCTTCCTCTTTGGTCGTTGTCCTTCAATCTCGGCGTCGGATTCTGAACCAGTATGCTCTATCCCACGCTTTTTCAGTCGTAGGTGCCTTGCTATCTGCTCTCCCAGATCAAGGATACCGTCAGTTGTCTTATAGTCACTGTTTGATCTGTCGGGTTCTCTGCGGACAAGTAAAGCATAGAGACTCTCAAGTAAAGCGGTTTGCTTGTCGATACTTCTTGCGAGCTTCGAATAATCGTCTCGTCGTTTCCGGAGGGATTCCACCTCCTCAACTAACCATGGTATCCGCTCTCGGAACCAAATAATAAAATCTTCCGGTGTGGCGCTGCCGCTTCTAATCTGCTCTAACCAAAGAGAACATTTCTGACGGAGTACGCTGAGCGATTGACTGTTCTTCGTCTCATCCTGAGGGAAAATACTTATATTCTCCATCACTACTGCCGAAGTCGATCTGGCGTTGTAGAGGACCAAGCTTTGTTTGCTTATAGTTCTCCAGCCGTATTATATCTCAAAGCTGAGCCATGGAAGGGTGGTGATGCCACTACTTTCCCTGCCGGTGCCCCATCAATTTTTAACTGCCCGCTGTTCAGTCCTCGTCATAGTTCAGAGAACTCAGGGTAGCCAAGCTTCTATCACCACATATGATCTGGTGGCCACTTTATGGGAGACATGCCAAAAGGGATGGTGAGCCTACCCAAATGCATCAGTCCTGGGGGAGGCGAAAATCCTTTTCAGACAGGATATTGTTCCTCGCTTCTAAGTCCCTTCTTGTGATGTCCCCTATCGTATAATAATACGCCACAGCCTTTTTCCAGACTAGCTTATGCCACAAGCCTAAGTTGTCATTCTCCAGTCCAGGGTAAGTTAGGTTAACCCGTCCTTAATAAAGGACAGATGTAGTATTCCCCCCGTAGAGTTGCTACCAAACCCATCATGTCCGCTAAGCTTTCTCCTTTGTGTCTGAGATTCTTCTGTTTTTTTCCTCTGGATTCTCCAGGCCGCTTGGAGAAGGCTCTACTTTCACTAACTCAGTAGCCTGCGCCTCTTGATATAAAAGCTATCAGCGCTGCTTCCGGAACAGCTTACAAAAGTCGTCTCCTGGCACGTAGGCACATCGCCTCTTTTTTCTTCTCATTTGCAATATGGCTGCCAAGCTCCAGTTTCTGAATAACCTGCCACGAGAAATCTGGCTCTCTATTAGAGATCTTGTTCTTCCATCAGCTTCTGCAAACGAACTTAAAATAGCTCCGGCATTATGAAGTAGCATATTCAAAAGCGACCGCTGGCTTAATATGGCAACGAGAGAATTCAAATGTAGCCCGATTCTTATCGGCTGTGACCTGAGTGCTTTTCGACCTCACAGGGTTTCAAATCGAATTTACCTTGCTCTTATTGCAAATGACTATTCTGGAGATCTGAGGTTTCACAAGGATGAGCTTCTGGAGACTTTTCAAGATGGCGCCAAGTTTGACGCTGATACAGTACCTACGAGGTGAAGCTTCCGTCAGGGATTGTGGTTAATATCTACGAGGTCATTACTGGATCTGAGACCGCTGAACTACCATTAGAAAAATTATTCTCTCGCGAGAGATCAAGTGTGCACACCGAGTATTGCTTCTATACCAAAAAGGTTATAGGATCACTTGGGCCTGCAGACATTATTGGACTTCATGGGCCCTCTCACAAATGGCGGGATTTTAAATATGGTGGTGCTATCAGGGTGCCATATGACGGCAAGGTCAAGCAATATTTCATACAGGCAAAAGGAAAGAGGGAACTGTGGGTAGTGAAACGGGACGATGAGTCGAAATTAGTTTCGTCTTTCTCAAAAGAGCCCAGGAATGAGCAGGGATTACTGTATTAAAATTATATTGTATGATACCATTAAAGTGGATCTATATCCTTCACGGAGCCATTGAGCAGTTGTCAATACATCCTGTAGAGCAATCTGTTGTTGGTGTGGTTCAAATCACTCGTACGATATTATGTCTTGATGTATATATATGGGAATAATTATAAGTTGCGCGCTTGAGCAGCCGTTCTACCTCAGAAGTCCATGTGAAATAGTGCCGTCCAAGAATCACTATCCTCCAATTTTCTCAAAACCTTCTTTGGCTTCTGCGCCGCATGTGTTCATGGCCGGCTCTAAGGACCTGATAAACTGTTATTTGATAATTTCAATTTGAAGGAAGGATAACTCTTACATCCATGAGGGCTCTCACCAAGTCTGTGATGCTAGCACTTTCATTCTGTTCCCTTGTTGCCTGGATCTCTTGGATGATGCTGTTACGGACCGCCAACATGCGATCGCATCGTAGCCCCTTGGAATTGGTTCGAATCTCTCTCAACACTATTTCAATTTGGGAGATGTTCAAAGGCGGGCTGCAATGTAGCGACCTGGCAAGATATTGCGCAAATTGGTAGCGCTGGCCATCGTCGCGAAGAAGGGTTTTCTCGCGTTTAAGCCATTCTTGGAAAAGATCATCCCAGCCAACAATAGCTGCGTTGATGATGGCGTCCCGAAATGATAATCCTTCCATCCCATAGATCTGGACGATCGCTTTGCTGAGTTGCCTGAATTTGTGTTTCACGGAAAGTGTGAGCCATTCTCTCGCCGCGCAGCAAAACTGATGTCGGGATTTTTCATCGCCATCTCTGGGGTTGTGCTTTTCACATAAGACATTAAACAGTTGGAGGGCGGTTTCCTGGCTAGGGGTTTCGACATTGAAGACAAGTGCCTGGAAGTTACTAATGCTAACACTGTCAAGTCCAGCCATTCTTAAGAGAACCGTCTGCTTCAACACAAAGGTGTCCGTAAGGGCAGAAAAAAGCGGTTATTATTTATAATATTGTTAGGAATCAATTTCCGTCTTTATAACAAAAAGGATTCTGGGGCAAAGGAATGTCGGCATACCTTTTACAGTAATCGCGATGAGATTGTACGATTGGGCCCCATTGCTTTATTTTTTATCTTTAAATCCAAGTTCAACCAGGTATCTGGTTTTGGATTGGTGATGCTTGGCGATCGCTTGGGTAAGAAGCACCAATCAGATTTGACACATATCATGCTTAGCCTTAGCGTTGCTAGCCCGTTGAACAGAGCGTTGATCATTAAGCCCCATTCTTTTTGAGGGAGACGGAATTAATGATCTTCCAAAGCGGCCGAAAGAAGGCCAGAAAGTCTTGCATGAAGGGTGTAGAGGAAACAACGAAGACTTGCTTTCTTCGCCCTACTTGTGGATGGTGTCAACTCCACTCACGGAGCATGACCATTCTCCATCATGACAGGGATCGATTGCTCTGCTTTCCCGATCTCCACAGGCCGTGGCAGGGAAGCCCCTGTCAACAATGCCATGCGTTACCCAGCCTGGAACCTTGTTTGTCCCATCGATAAGCAATTCCATATCTAACTGAACGTCATGCGAAACTACTCCTATGCCAAGCATCTTTGGAAATGATCATGTTTAGGTGCAGGAAAATATGACAGAGGATAACTCGCAGTTGCCCCACAGAGCGTCTTGAAAAAATGGCCAGGTTTTCGGCTTTCTTACCCGCGTAAATGAACCCGAAGGACTCTGCCCCGTCCAAGCCTTGGCGTTGGCTACTGTACAATAACAAACCGGACTACACCAGCAAGCCATTGATGCCACAACTGGGTTTATACGCTTAGATATAGTATACTCTTATATTACTTAGAACAGATCGTCATAGTAGCCTCGTAAGCAATCTTTTTTCTTTTGACCAGTTTGCCATTTTTCGCAAGCAAAGACTTTTCGTTTCTACTGTTATATCCAATTATTTATTATGCTTGGTTCTGCAGAAATTATTTTCAACATGCGGTCCCTTCCCAGAGCAACTGGCTAGTAGAGCAAACAATTAACAATCTAGTAATAATGGCTGTTCCGCGTTTTACTGTTGCAGCCATAGTGTGGCATTTTGTGGCTGACCCATGATTCAGTCCCCAGCGACTGGAGCAGTTTTCCAAAGATTCACTAGGCACCAGGATAAATGAGGCATACCAACCAAATCTTGGATCAACTCCCCGCTGGGAGCGAAATCGACAGGGTCATGCTGCTTGACTATTTTTGAAAAATCATTGGTGTGGTTATTCTTCGTGCTGCTCCGTCCTCATTGAAGGCTCTTGCAGATCTTCAAATACCAGAAGGCAATATCAGCCGCCACCTGGACGTATTTCATTCAGTTTTGACCGTACCAGTGAATCCTATCTACCCAAGCAGGCTCTACAGTTTTCCTTTCGTAATTACCTGGTGGACAACCCTACAAAAATCAAAGAGTTCTACATCCCAATAATAGCTTAATAGACGGGAGAAGCATGAATCCGCAGCAAGGAAGTGACTTACTATTATGGGTCGTCATCTCCAAAAGAATATTTGCGGCCTACCAATTTATGGCATAAACCGAACTAAGATTGACGACGATTGCATAGCAAGAAGTCTACCTCCTGCCCTTCAGTACGTCGCTCCGCATTGGGTATACCATCTCGACCAAAGCTCAGCACTAATCAGGAGCCTTGACCAAGTGTCCCCCTTGCTGAAAGGGCAATTCCTTCATTGACTGGACTCGATGAGTATTCTAGGCTAATTTCCGAGACATTGAATGCTGCGGATACATTGCTTAAATTTTCAAAGGTGACCTCTTTAGTTTGTTGCAGCTGCCTACTAATCTTGCTTGAAATACAGGATGCATCCAATAATGCCGTAGCTTGGATTCTCTCAGACACTCGCAGATTTATTTCAAAACTTGAGAACATTATTGACATGGCGCTGCTCCAGCTGTACAGCTCCGGGCTGATTTTCACATCACAAAAAACATTGAATAGAGGGAATTTCGTGAGAAATCCTCCTGATTGGTTATCCAAAGGCCCAAAAGTGGAAGAGAATTGGAGTCCAGAATTGCAAACCTTGGGGGGCCTTTCTCATTGGGTTTGGTCTGTCGCTTTTCCACAGGATGGCCAGCTTCTAGCATCTGGCTCCGATGACAAAACTATCAAACTCTGGGATCCCACCACTGGCGCCCTCAAGCATACTCTGGTGGGCCATTCTGATTCAATTCTGTCAGTCGCCTTCTCGCAAGATGGCCAGTTTCTAGCATCCGGGTCTCACGACAAAACTATTAAGCTCTGCGATCCCACCACTGGCAACCTCAAGCATACTTTGGAAGGCCATTCTGATTGGGTCCAATCAGTCGCGTTCTCTCAAAATAGTTCTGGGATCTCACCACTGGCGCCTTCAACGTACTCTGGGTGTTGGCGGTATTAACACCGACATTGAATTTTATAAGCATCTGCCGCAGCAGATTACCCACCTGGGATATTATTGAGGGTCAAAGTGAGCTATGGTTCCCTCCAGATTATTAGTCTGGCTCTTCAACAGCAGGCTGGACGCACAAATGGCAGAGTCATTGTAATAAGCCTTCAACTGTATATTTTATACTACGCGGATTATACTCTAACTCTCTCATATTTTCAAATCTCGTTTCAAGATCAGGGCTAGGGAGAACGGAGCTTTATAAAGGTATCTATAGTATTGATATAAACTTTCCCGATGTTTCGGCTTTGAGTAATTGGTGATGGCGCATCAATATTCCTGGTACTGTAAGAGTCACACGAAGAGCTCTGGATATATCCCAGTGATTTTCATGTACGGTCATTTGACCGTTCTCTACGACCAAAGCCTGGCCTTTTATCAATCCATAAGAAGTGCCTTACTCTAGGTTTCGAAGACTGTGTCCGGTACGGATGATATTGAAAATAGCTCAATGGTCGACTCGCGCTAGGCCCTTGGCAGTGGGACTGGAAAACATCTTCAAATGTTTGAAGGTCAGACGGATTTTGAGACTACGCTAGGCAAACGAAAGATTGATCATATGCCCATTCTCTGCAACGAGTGCCCGAGCTGCAGGAAGGTAAGTGCGAAGACTATGAGGAAATTCAAACACATGGTCAGGCACTTAGGCGCTAAGTTCATTTGCAAACCGTGGTCACCACGGATCTGGCGCCGCCAGCCTTCCATCCACGTCTGTAACAACAACCACTGGGAGTGCTGAGTTTGTCTGCGACGCCTCCAGATACAACTCATTTCTACTAATCTCATCCCGCCGCATGATTGCTGGACTGGCACTTCCGTGTTTTCGGTCTTCAGTATGTCTACTTGCGGCCGACAATCTCTTCAGTCTCTGCCTCCAAGAAATCAATCTTTTAAGCAGCCGGAGCATATTCATTGACAGAGAATTTTAGATCGTATATGGAGCGACAGCCACAGCACCAATGATGGAGGCGAGGACGACCTTTTCTAGGTTCGCATCCATTTAATTTTTTTAAGGGAATCGTATCAAGAGTAGGAACGGCTACCAACTATGTTGGAAGTTCAGTGGACGTATCAAACTTTAGGGCCATTTAATCTACCCCAGAAAAATTGATGGCGTCACCTCTATATTTATTTTTCTAAAAAAAGACCATGATTAGTTTGCTGCTCTGACCATTTCGATGGCTCCCACACCCTCTTAATCTCACTAGCTCATTCAAGGGACTCACAAATGACCGTGCCCCAAAATTGTCGCCACAGCAAAGGTAAATCATACTGCCATGTACCTTGTGATTATCCATAATGCAATTCCTATGCTTAAGATGGTTAGCGTTGCTTAGAGGTGTTGAGACGTGATAAGAGATGCCGGCGCTCCATTTTAGCGTAAGATGCCATTCAATTGACAGCATAAGTCTAATGCCAGGAGACCCAGGAAAACTGGATGCCCAGGTGGTGACAGAAACATATTTTTTTTCTAGAGTCCTTTGACCTACAGACACATCATGATTGTCTTTCGGGACCATCGTCACGACCCTGAATATGCTCAGATGACGCTTTTCAGGCCATCCCCAAGAGAATAATTGCGTGTCAGTCAGTTGCTCTCATTGTTTCAACGGTAAGGGTTGGACTACAGCTGATTGCAAAATTGGTGCAAAGGTTCGCACTCCTCATGCCTCTTCTAAACCCTAATCACGAATTTGACTAATCCCTTTCTGTACA
>JACBAD010001848.1:0-30752 GCA_014281905.1 Aspergillus hiratsukae | reverse complement strand
GGTGTGGAAGGCGACGAAGTCGGAGTAGCGCTTGGAGATGGTGAAGGAGCGTAGAGGGAGGCGGAGGGTGATGTTGTAGATTGTGTAGGGGGGGGAGGTGTGTGAGGTGGTAGCGGTTGGGATGGAGATTTCGACGTTTGGAGCCATGGCGGTGGCTTTTCCGAGATGTAGGTTACTTATGTACCTGTGTTCATCTATGTACCTGTCTTCATTAACATGAGGCAACAAAATAACCCTCTGCGGTATTCGATGGAATTGAGACGATGAGGAGAAGCATGGGTGTTGAAGGATGAACGACGGACGGAGATAAGAGTTGGCTGGGGCGCGCCTAAACAATGACGCAAAGAGTCATTCGTCCCCCGTTCACTAGATATACTATACCACATGCAAAAAAGGCACCAGCAGATACATCCAGGATATTCCTTAAATTCCATTGTATGTACGACTCCTGAAGCAGATACATTTTTATGTACTAAGTTCATAGATTTCGATTTTCTACGCTTTGTAGTAGGTAACAGAGATCAGTCCTCTCTAACTGGAACATCGACAAAAGTCAAATTGGGTATCTCGGCTTTGCCCGGGGTAAAGGCAGTTTAGAAGTGCTAGAAATACAACATTAGGTCGAGATCACGCTATGTTGGCAGGCGATGAGGAATCAATCCACAACTCCCGCTCTTTGAGAAGATCCTTTTGCCCAAAATACTCGCCAACAACGGTGATGATCATGTCGAGCATAGCACGGGTCTGCATCGCGAGTTCAATAGCACTGTCCTTTGGGCTTTCTTCAGCGTCATTGGCAACGTCGAGATTGTCCGGTTTGTCGGGTTCAAGCGTTTCATTTTCATTGCCCTGAAGCATCGCCCGAAGGCGAGCTTTGGCTGCGTCGAGGTCTTCCGCAGGCGGCTCCCTTGCCGCATCTTGCATTTCATGATCAGTCTGCTCAGCGGCGAGATTATCCTCTTGAGGATCCTCGGGATGTCCGTGATCGCCCTCCGGAATCTCCTCATCATCCGATTCCTCATTCGACAAATCATCGTCTCGCCGGGCGGCCTTGCTCTTCTCATCCTCCTCTCTCATCTTGTGCAATATCTTCACAGCCCGTTTGCCCAGATCTCGAATATCGCCCACTTCTTCGGTCCCGAGTTGTCCGATATCGCGGCACTTGCCCAGCAGTCCCCAAGCCCAGGCTCCAATCCGTCTGACTCGTTCCGCATCCCCACTTCTGACATTCTCGGACATCAGCCGGGCCATTATCCCCAGCACACCCAGTACGCTTTCCATATCCATACAGGCCAGCTGAACCGTCTGCGGGTCCACTGCTAACAGAAGCCGTCGCCACTCCTTGCGCGCAGTCTTCGAATATCGGGGGAAACTGACTGGATGCGATTCGTCCAGTGCAGCAATCGCGCTCGATGGTGGCGTGCATTTCAGGATGGATCGGAGGAGGAGAAAGCGATGGTGGAGGAGATTGTAGTAGCTCGACTGAGCATCGGAGTATGCGGCTTCCTGTGATCCCGTAGGTGCTTGCGCGACTTCTGGTTTGGCAGGAGCCGCCATGTAGACGCCGTCTGCGAAGATACCGTCGCGCAACGGCGCAGATGCTGGTTTGGGCACTTGCTCTTGCTCTTGCTCTTGCTCTTCTGTGATCGCATCGTCTGTCTTCTCCGTTGGCTCCGCAGGTTTGGGCGCGTTAAACAGGAAAGGGAGAGAGTTAGCTTCGGATCTAAACCCTCATGAAAGAGTCATTTGCCGGCGATTAGCTTTCGAAATCATCCAATGCTCGTCGCAAGTGAAAACTAAACATGGGGCAAATGACACGTAGACATTTAGCAAGCGGGGAACAGGAATAAAATTTGACGAGAATCAAAGAGAAAAAGCTTACCGGACCATGCGAAGATACTCCATCCCATCCTCTGCTTCACCGTAGAAGAGCTCATCCTCCACATCGACATCCAAGCCCGGAAAGGCGCTCTTTTGCCCATACACGGGGTGGTTGCGAGGGCGTTCGTAGGGCGTCACGGCGGGCGTCATCTCGTCGGCATCATCCTCTTCTGCATACGATGGACGGGGACGCTTCGAGTAAGGAGATGAACCAGAGAGAGACGTGGGTGGTTTCCGCTTCTCCGGCATTATTTGAATGTGGTTCTGGGGTTCAGAGCGTTGTTGTTCTGATGCTGGCAGGATTCATGATTCTCCGACCCAAAATGTTCCAGCCTCGGGAGCTTGGGCCACCTCTTAAAAGGGCAGCTCAACGGATGTCTTGCGCCCTTGGCAACCAAAATGGTAAAAGAACACTACGAAGACGGTCTGACGAATAGTCTCTGAATTACACTGCTTATTCAGTCATGTTCCTATTATACTTTTGTTCATACGGGTATGTAATGTCGTCGCTAGCTAAACTAAATGCTTAAGGGCGCAGGCGCTGGGGGTCACGAGGGAACAGGCTTGACAAACGGATATTAGGCAGGCCCAGGAAGAACATGACGATCCGGTTCAGACCCAGACCACCACCAGCGTGGGGAGGACAGCCCTGGCGGAAAGCAGCCAGGTAATCTTCGAAGCCCTCCTGCTTGGGATCGAGGCCCTTGGCGGTCATCGACTCCTCGAGTTCCTTGATGTCATTGATACGCTGCGCTCCAGACATGATCTCCTCGCCACGCATAAAGAAATCATAAGAGTTGGAGAACCTAGGGTCCTGGGGGCAGGCCTTGGTGTAGAAAGGCCGGACGGCCATGGGGAACTTGTCCAGCACGTAAAAATCAGTGTCGTACTTGTCGCGGATGATCTGACCAAGCTGCTTCTCCATCGCGGTAGTGAAATCGTTGTCGAATCGCTCCTGCTCGGAAACATCGACACCGGCCTCCTTGAGCAGAGCCACGCCGTCCATATAGTTGAGTCTCAGCGCCTTGCCATCCTTGGGAAGCTTGAAGTCGCCAGCCTTGGGATACGACTTCTGAATAATGGCAATCTGATCCTTGTAACGCTCCTTGAGTTGGCTGAGAATGAAGACGAGCAGGTTTTCGGCAAACTCCAAGACCTCGTGGTAATGGCTGCGGAATGTCTTCTCGAAATCGAGACCGGCGAACTGAAAATACATTAGGATTGATGAAATTTCAAACAAAACAGATCATTTGGCATACCTCGGTCAGATGTCTGTGAGTGTTGCTCTCCTCAGCACGGAAGACAGGAGCGATCTCGAAGACACTCTCCATGTCACCCGCAATGCACATCTGCTTGTATAGCTGGGGGCTCTGCGCCAAGTAGGCGTTGCGCTTGAAATACTTAACCTCAAACACATTGCTGCCACCCTCTGTGGCGGCACCCACTAACTTGGGAGTGAAGATCCACCTCGATCCGCTCTTGATCATGTACTCTGCGAACAGCTCCGCAACACCGCTCGAAATCCAAGTAATGGCCTGGCTAGTTTCTGTTTGCAGATCAAGAACGCGGTTGTCCAGACGAGTCTTGAGAGTCACAATAGGAGCGCCCTCCGCGTCGACCAGATTGCCCTCCTCGGTCGTCTCTGGCGGCGGTCTCTCGGCATCCTTAACCTGCATCGGAAGCATCTGGGCGGCCTCCGAGATCATGTAGACTTTTCGAATGTGGATTTCAAGGTTGCTAAGAGTAGCCGAAGCGATGGGGACGGCAGGCTTCTTGACGATACCGGTGACCTGGACGATGGAGTTGACATTGAGACCGCCCGTATACTTGACCATCTGTCGCGAGATGGGCTCCGCAGCCGCAATGACAGCCTGCACCTTCTTTCCCTGCTGCCTCAGCATCAGGAAAGCAAGTTTAGCACTCTGAACACGGGCATTGTCCACACGAGCCACCACGGTAACCTCCTTCTCATAGTGGTCGTCGCCGAGCTCGGAGAATTTCGTAGAAGGAACGACATCTTCGGATTCGGGAAGCTGGCCGTACAGGTCCTTGGCGGTATCGTTGGCTTCAGCAGCAGCAGCTTGAGCCTTCTCCTGCGCCGCGCGAGCCGCAGCTTTTTCGGCCTTGGCCTTTTCCTTTGCGGCCTTCTTCAAGGCACTCTTGCTGGGACCCTTTTCACTTCCTTCAGCTCCTTCGGCAGCGGCGGCCGCGGGGGTTTCCTCGGGCTTGGGGCGAACGGGCAATTCGGAGTCCGCCATGGTCGCTGGTGTTTCGGAGTTTGCAGACTGAATCGGGGGAGGTGGGCGACCGTTATGACTGTCTCCAGCTGTGAGTCAATGAAGATCCTCCGACTCACCCCGCCAAATCATCATAGCCCTAAGCCCTAGGAGGGGCGCCCTTTTGAGGCACGTGATTGTACCTGAATGCCTCAGGTATCGACTTAACGTTGGCCTTCTGCATGTTTCAACATCTAACCAAGGCGAAAGGAATGTATTTAATTCAGCCTGGATAACGCTACTTCTTGTTATAGCAAATCCAATACAAGAAGCCTGTGGTATCTCTGATATTGATCTATTATAATGCAGTTCTGTTGACACTATATGCTTGCTTCCAGTAATTCATAATGCAGGCAGTCCGCTCTATACAAGATGGACCATCCAGTTGATCTAGTCCTTCATTTAGTGTGTTTCCACCCAGAAGACTTTATTCCCCATTCGACGGCCTTCTGTACATCGTCAACGATAACCTGTGGGGTCCAAGCGGGTTCTCCTCCTCTGTAGACACCAGTGCGCACGAGAATTGAATGCCACTTGCTGCCATGTCCGCTGCGGTATGAGTTTGCGCCTCGGATATCGGACTCGGGGTTATCCCCAACCATATAAACGTTTCGTAATGGCTTAGCGGTATCCGTTCCAAAGATCCTGGTGCGATTGCGCAGCAGTTGCCGCTCCGCGAACTCATACGTCCCTTGGTATGGCTTCCCGATGATCGTCTTCTTCAGCTCGACGCCTTTGCTTGGCCCTCCGGTGATCGCGGCCCAGGTGCCTTCCAAGGCCTCGCGAAAACCTCCCTGGCCCAGACGAGGTAAATGATAAGCAGCTGCCCACCACAAATCGGGGTTCGAAAAGTACAGATGTGGTTGGCCATCTTGCAAGTATCCCTTATTTGGGAGATCCGTTCGCCCGTTCTTGTCCGATAGCGTACCCAATACACCCTGCGAAGACAGTAGAACGTCGATAATCACATGAGCGTCCAAACCCCAGTCGCGGGGGTCATTGAACACGAATATGGCGTCAATCTTCAATCCCTTGGTTGGATCTCGAGGATCCACCGAATTGGGTATTGGCCTCGCAAATTTCTCATAGTAATCTTTGAAAACTTTAGAGAACGGCCAGATGGATGGATTGGCCATGAAAATATCCCCAGGAGTCACCACATTCTTGAAGCCATACTGCTCCGCCACTCGACGACAGCTATCACCGTCACCTCCAACAATCAGCACGCGCTTGTTCTCCAAGGCTCTGTGTTCATCAGGCCCCTTCACAAGCTCCGCAAAAGGAGAGTGGCTTTGGATGATGTCCGAGGCGTCCAAGGGTACCTTCAGCTTCTCACTGATTTCCGCCACTCGCTCTGCTTCATGTTTCCCACCACCATTTGTCAAAAGAATGAATGGAATCCCTTGGCCCTTGAGGAGTGCTAATGACTCGGCCGCACCGGGAATGGGCTTGGACGACCGGAGGAGTACACCATCAATGCTAGGTCCCAATGCGGTTAGCGAGGGTATTCCCACACTGCGTTGGACTCGAACTTACTCAAATGCGAATGCAAAGTCTGGAATCTGAGATGTGGAAGTGGCAGTCTTGATGGCTCTGCGACCAAGCCCGAATGACAGATAAGAGCGAGGGTATGCGCTCTGCAATCGTCCGACAGAGCGCCAGAGAGGTTGCGGCCTCATTCTAAGCGAAAGTAACTAATTAGAAGAATGTGTATGTTCTTATAAAGGACATACGCATAGAAAATTATTGACAGCGGTGCAATTGAGTGTAGAGGTGAATTGACTCAGTCGGAGACGGGGAGAAACAACCACAGCGGGAAGCCGTCCGACCACGGCCAGGAGCAATGAGATCATCCCCCGGTTAGTTATCTCTTATCAGACCAACATCAACGGCCCCTCTACACGACTTTTCCTCCCAAATTGCTTCATTTCAAGTACCTCTCTATTCTACGCCATTATCATGGCATTCTGCAGCTTGTACGCCCCAGATGCACCCTACTCGTCAAATCTATCTTCCTACTGAAATCGTTGTGCATATCGTCCGCTTCGTGGCTGCAGATGAAGCCCATCGTCAAGAGGCGCTGTACGCATGCTGCTTAGTATCGCGTCAGTGGTATTCTGCAGCCGTCTCCTTTCTGTATGAGAAGCCCCGGCTACATACCGGAAACTCTTTTCAACTCTTTGTATCGACTACTAGTCCAGGAGTCGGTGTACGGAGGAATAAACTGAAGCTGGGAAGTTTTGTTCGCCGCCTCGATATCAGTCGCCTGGTGCACCATAGCTCCAACAGCGTGACTGCTAGACTGCTTGGTCGAGTCAAGGAGAACCTAGAAGTTTTCGTGGCTCCAAGAGTGTCATTTGCGTAAGTTTGACTCTGTCATCACATGCTTTCAAGCTTCCATCAAGCAGATTCGCCGCATGTTCTCCGGAAAATTGATTGCCCCTTCTAACGTCAGTTGCAGTGTCAACGGCCTTCCTGCTTTGTCAAAATGCACCAATCTCCGCCATCTTGACCTCTCTCTGGTTGCGGATCCGATTCCCTTCCCCAATCTCAAGAAAGCGTTAAGTCATCTGCTGCGACTGCGTACCCTTCGACTCCCGCGCTCAACCAATCTCGATATTCCCGACTCATCACGAACGGAGTGGCCCCCCCTCCTTAACAAACTGCAACTGAGCGGTCACTTCTCTGCCACCACGATCCCCTCATTTTCCTGGCCGCCTGCCCTCACCAGCTTGTCGTTGAAGAATTGCACGGATCTGTCAGTGACGAGCATTGCCTGCTTGCTCAGCAGTCCGCAGTTGAGCGAAACCCTAAGACACCTTACAATATCCTATGCAAATCGTAGGCTTGAGCCTGGGTCTATCAACGCTGTTACCGCGTTGCTCCCCGGCCTGACATATCTGAGCGTCCCCGGCGACATGGTAGATGAGACGTTCTTCGATGTTCTATCCTTCGTGTCCCCTCCTTTGGCTCTCGAAGTGCTCGAGTTTGACATGCCTAGCTTTGACCCAATCATCCATTTCGAAACAGCATCCTTAATCATGGCGCTAGACAAAGGCCTGAGTAACGTCCACTCCATCGGGTTTTCGGATATCTTCTGCACCGACGAGCGCATTCTCGAAGACGAAGAAGTCGACGACGTCCTTCATAAACATGCTGAGCAGAGAGCTGAACAAGGTGCGGCGACCGCAGTCGACGAAACTGAAGTCGGCGTATATTACATGTGACTGGCATGGCCTCAGATTCTATGAGATTACATGCACACAGCGGACGATTCATGATTATGACTTATGACCTCAGTACACTGTTACCTGGATGATGACAAAAAGTGACTTTCACCAGTGTGAACTTATAGCATGTCTCTTTCCTTATGTCAACGTTATATAGTCTAGACACAGTTACTTCACAGCTAGAATAAATGTATCAACAATATGTACTGGAATGGGTGCATGCGGAGAGAATAAGGTATGGTATCAACAACAGCTGATAATAACGGATTCTTTCGCATCTACACAGTATCACTCTGTACAGCTTTGGTCGATAGATACAAAACAGGGCGTGGATCATTTTTGAGCTGGTTGCTTCTTCGACGACCAGTACAATCAATGTCTAACTAAGGACCGCTCAAGTCATAGTACTGCCCTCCTGGGACGGTAACAAGACGACTGTGAGAAAACCAAACGTACGGAACGTCCAGAAGACGACGAACTGAGAATATGGGGTAGAAGGGTTGAAGAAAAAGGACAGAGATGCAGAAACCAAATGGATAACGGTTTTGGCGACTACACAAAATAATCATCGCATCTAGCTTGACACCTCAATTATAGAAACTGGCAATTGAAGGAAAGAGGAAGGAACAAAACGCAGGAAATGGTTCTGGTCTCATGAAAATGCAGAATCCGTCATTAGTGCACGCCTGCTGGAACCTGCACCCATTACAATATACAACCTTAAGCAAGAGCTGCCAGGACAGCAGGAGCGACACCTTCCTCCTCTGCTCGGACGATGACCTTGGTCGTGACTCCAGTCTTGCTTGAGAAAGCCATCTTGATCAAAGCTGCAACCCTACCACCTAACACAGTCTTGCCAAAGAGCTTGAGCGTATGTGTGCTGTTGCTAAGAGCCACATCTGATCCTTCTAGAGGCTGGAGAGAAAGGGTAGTGACCAATTGTTCGGTGGCATCTGCCGCTAAGTCAGTATACCGAGTTGGATTCACGTTGAAATGTTGACTAGAGACGCACCTGAAATGCTCTTCATGTTGCTGAGCTGTAGAGTCTCACTGACTTCCTCCCCATTCGCACCGGTCTGCTCCCAAACGTGGTCAAAGCTGCCGGCAAACGTGGGGATGACATAGTCGCTGCCTGTAAGCTCCAAGTCCTCGACTTGATACTCGTCATCATATCCACTCTCCTCCGGCTCGCCGGTTGTAGGGTCGACCTCTTTGCTGGTAAATTTCAAGACATTTGTGAATGATGTGACAGGGAAGCTGTGCTCGCCGGCGAGTTTCTTGAAGGTGACGTATACGATACCAGGCTCATTTGTAGCCAACTTGGGAGCGGGCACGATGAACTCTTCTTCCAGAACCTCTTCCTCGGAAGGAGTGGCGACTACCGTTACATCCTCAAGAACAGTATCGGGCAGAGTGTTCTTGATGTCGTACTGCAGCACAATGTGCTCCTTGAAAACATGCTTGACGGCTGTCACCACGTATTCCGTCTCGCTCTCAGTAAGCTCTACAGGCACAGAGGACTTGAGTAAAGTTCCATATGCCTTGAGTTCTGGAATCTGCATGAGTTGCTCGGCATATTTCTGCGTTGCCGCTACGGTTGCCGCTTCGGCCACGCCGTTGGCCTTGCCCTTGGGAGGGCCGGCAGTAGGAGCCTTGAGGGTGGGAGTGGCAGTCGTGAGCTTCTTGGTTCTCTCTTCGGCCAAGGCTTGTTCTTGTGTGACAACAGGGACCGTGGCAACGTCGAAAGCCGCGGCAAATGTTTCCTTGTGTGTTGATGTCACGTACATAACAAGCTGGTGTTCGAACGTAGACAGAGAAAACATAGAATCTATTGATGTAAGTTATCCAACATATCAGGTTCAAAAGCCGGACTTATACATACCGTTCTTAATGAATCGTTCGGCCATGTCGTCTTCTTCGGCCATAAGACGAAGATTGAGAGCAGCTCGGTCTCGTACCTCATCATCCGTATCGTCAAGGCAGCGTGAAAGGAGGACGGAGACACTAGACTTCACTTCGGGGTCCTTCTGTCCGACACCAAACTTGGCCAGGGCCGTTACAGCGGCAGCTCGCACGATAGCATTCTCCAGGACGACTCTATTGTAGATGTAGCGAATGTACTTAGTGGGATGAGATGTTTTGGGTCCTTCTACACCGAGAAGGTGCAGAATTCGGACCGACAGCTTGGTAAATTCACAGTCCTCGATAAACTCGCAGAGGTGGGCAAGTGCTAGTTTTTGTTAGTTGGGTTGCCAAACAACCTGGTTAAGAAAAACATGTAGGGTTGGGGGTCGCACCGTCTTCTTTGCTCTCAGGAACGAATTTAATCAGGTCGAACATGCTTTCAACGACACTCCGCTTGAATTCATACCCACCCTCGTCCCTGAGTATGCCGCTGAGGAATGCCAGCATACCGGCCTGCTTGCTGGGGAACTTCAAGCAGAGAGTCCGAATAGCCTCCACGATAGTGATCTTGAACTCATCCGTAATATCAGCCATAAAACCAGAGATCTGCTTCATCAGGCGATCAACACTGGCCTCGTTTCCAGTCTTGAGCAGTGTTGTGATGGCGAAAGTGGCGATGGAACGGTTGGAGTTTGAGATAAGAGATTCGATGTCAGGGTTGCACACATTGACAACATGAGGCTTGAAGCTGGCAAAGTTGTGGAGGATACGAATGGCAGCAAACTTGGTGATGGCGCGGGGGGAAGAAAGGAACAACTGGAGAACATGGACAGCCTGGGACGCTTCCGCATCGGTAACATCGCGCATATCGCAGATGGCCTTTGCCGCCTCGAAGTTGACCATCTCGTGCTTATGCCGGAGCCAGCCATCAAGCATCTGCATCATCGGTTTCCTCAGGCCTGGATCCTCCTCCGCCAGCTTCGCCGCTAACCGCACCAACAATACCAGCGCGGCGGGGCTCTTGACAACACCAGCTGCTCCATACTGCTGAACCATCTTCACCAGCGCCATCCTATCATGCGAGCGCATCTGGTACAAGAGCCCAATGGCGTGGTATTGATTCATAAAGTTTGATTGCGAGATAGCGTGGCTCGAAGCGCTGCCGCCGAAGCCAAGGAAACCGGTCGACTGCTTCGATGCGGAGGCAGCTTCCTGCGTCTCACTCTGCCATCTACGGACGACATCGCGCGCAATTGGAAGGAGGTGGTATGAAGAAACCAGGGCGGCGGAGGAGACAGAGGGGGTCTTGTCGACAATAGCGGTTTTGATCAATCGCTCGATACCTTGCACGGTGGTAGCCTTTAGAAATTGCATCAGCTACTAAGCAGGAAGAACGTGGTATAACGAAGGGGGCTCACATCAATGATGCGACACAGAGCCCGAATGGCGTTTGCTCTGTAAAGGACGTCGCTACCGACAGCGGTATCCTTCATGATAATGCTTGTCGACATGATGACATCCTCGGCCGTATTCGCCAGCTCTTTCAAAATCAGATAGACCATTTGCCGCAGGGAAGGATCCTTGTTCTGGAACAGCTTCGAAATGCCGAAGAAGAGAGTGGTCGCCTCGTTCGTGGGGAATTGCTCCCCCGTAAACATGAGGACAGCGATCTTGGTCAGGAGGGTTCGACATCTTCGTGGAGAGATTGGAGAGGAATTGAAGAGACGTGCTATCAACCGACAAAAAGAACATAATTAGTTAATGGCCTGGCAGTCTGGTAGCATCTTCAGGGGAACTGATAATCCCCTTACCATCTTGGAAGACGGAGGTCCGATCGAGCTTGATCATGACTTGATCGGCGTCCTCATCCTTTTTGACGTAACTCATGGTGAGAGAAGCTGCTGATCTAACAGCAGCAGAGAACCCTGTTCTGATACTCTCTTATGGTGTAGGTTACCGTAAAGCTGACGCCGGGGTCAACAGTGGAATAAGGACGGGCGGGTGGGTAAGTATTATGGGTAAGTCAGGAACAATTGGGTGTGCAGGCGGTGTAAACGATTAACGCGCCCTCATTATCCGCAAGAGTTGAGGTTAGAAAAAGAAGAAGCGAGAGGTCAGGCCAGAAGGAGCAGTGTCCAATCTCGAGGCAAGGCTACTGACCCTGTTCCAATGGAGAGGTTATTGCCAAAGCAGCTCCCGATGCCCATCGAACAATCTCCAGGTGGCCTTCCGCGACTGTGGGTGCTCTAGCCACGGTGGCTGAGACTGCAAACAGAGCAAACACGCGGCATGCATCATAGCATCATCTCAAATACTCGGGAGCCTCAACAAACAATAGCATCAGAAGTATCAGCTATTTAAACCTCCGGTTTCTATTCCTCACTACAGATCAACCTAACCGTCGTTATGGAAATCCAAGTAAACCCCAACGAGGACACTGAGTGGTAGGCAAATCAATCTTCGCAATTCCCTCACCAAAGCCGATAATCACTCACCCCACCACAGGAATGACATTCTGCGCAAGCATGGCATTATCCCCGAAAAGCCCCAGGACCCTGAACCATTGATCCAAGAGGCTCTCGTGGAGGCCGAACGAAAAGCATACGAGAACAGACTCGAAGACAAAGACCTAGATGAGCTGCACGATCTCGAAGATGAAGAAGACGATGAATTCCTCGAGCAATACCGGTACGCCGCAACTATGAGAATCCCCGGTATCCCAGCTGCGGGCTTTCTAGCATTCAAGTACTGACCAAATCCAGTCAAAAACGCCTCGCCGAGCTCTCTACCCTGCAAAAAACCAGCATCTACAACCAAGTATACCCCCTACAAAAAGTCGACTACGCCCGCGAGGTAACAGAAGCCTCCAGCAAATCCTTCGTGCTGGTCCACCTCACATCCACAAACGGGAACGTCGAGTCACGGATCCTGTCCGAGCTATGGCGCCAACTAGCTATGAAATACGGCGACGTTAAATTCTGCGAGATCCGGGCCGATATGTGCATTGAGGGGTATCCGGAGCGGAATACGCCGACGATTCTGGTCTACAAGGACGGGGAGATTCGAAGGCAGCTTGTCACATTACGGGAGCTCAATGGACCCAGGACTAAGCTTGAAGGTGCGTTTGTTGATGGCTAGAGTTGTGTAGATGTTTGCTGACGTCTCGCAGATCTTGAGCGAATGCTGTTGGATCTGGGTGCCTTGAAAGAAAGCGATGTCCGGCTAAAGAAGCGATCTCACTCGTTCAACGAGGAGCGTCCATCAAATATCAGGAATACAAGCGTGGAAGATGACGATGACGATTGGGACTAAGAGAACAATGATTGCCAAGAAGTTTCTAGTACGAGATTGCTATTGTCATGCTGGTTAATGATAACGGTCTCGATCTTTTTTACACTATGCATACGATGCTTACGTTGAAATATGGGATAAGCCCAAAAATGGTACGGGTCAACTGGGATTGTTGATCGACTCACCTGCATTTACAGATTGAGACTTCGAGTTCATTCAAAGGATAGGTGACTACGATTCTAGTGCACAATTTCCTCATGAATACAACTATGTATATATCAAATTGTGACCATTCAGTCGTCCAGTAGCGTCTCACAGAAGATGATAGAATGAACAACCGCAACACGAACCAGCACTCATGTGTTGTGCATTGATGAAAGTAAATAAGAAAGATCAATCGATAAGCGTATACCAATCCCAGTGGTTTCCTGCGCCAAATAACACCCTTCGATATAGCGCCGTATCCTCCCATGATGAGCGTTCAACAGACCAAATACATATCACAACCATAACTCGGCCCAAATTCGCCTCTGCCATGGTCATATCAATTCATCACGGCCAGCCGCAGCGCTCGCCTCAATGGCCCGGAGCACCTGGCCTTCCCTGAACGCCGGACCCTGCCCATCACACAGAGCCGACCCCTTCAGCCGGTTAGAGACATCCCCGATATCTACCAGACCCTTCTTGAAAAGCTCATGCCCCTGGATAAGATCCCAGGTCGCTCCGGCATCGAGGAGCCTCTCCCCCGTCTTCTCGCAGATCGTCACCCGATGCGTGGGCGCAGGCTCCCCCTTGGGAACAAGATTCGAGTAGAAGTCAGTAGGGGTGTACTTCATCGGCCCTGTGACGGTTGGCTCCGAGTCGAGCTGACGGCCTTGCGAACTCGCCAGTTGGCCCGTGGTAGCCCGCAGAACCTCATTCTCCGTTGCGTACTTGGCCAGTTCGCGCTTCAGCCGTTCGTTGTCCGCGGCTAGGGTGGTGGATTCCTGCTCCAGGGTGCTGACTTTCTCTTCAAGTTCGCGGACATGACGCTCTTTTCGTTCGCGGAACGCTCGCTGACTGGAGGCACCGATATGGGGTATATGTTAGCCGCACTTATTCCACAGCATGCTTTCAGCGCGGGCGGGTATTGCAGCCCTAATGCATTCACAAGAACGAAATGTATCACATACGCTGCTCGGTTCTGTGCCTTGCGCTTACTTTGCGCTGGAGTTAGGTTGTCCTTTTCCTCGCTGCTGCTCCGATGCTGGTGTTGGTCATCGCCACCTTCGATGGATCCAAGCTCCGCATAGCTATTGGGGAACTCATTGCTCGAAACAGAGTGTTTGGAGAAAGATTCAGGCGGAGAGTGCGGTGGAGGGACGAAGGATGAAGGCGCGGCGGGGTTCTGGATGCGAAAGGAGGGATCGAATGGAGGATAATTCTAGGACAGGACAGGGTTAGTAACATATCAACATAATGGGTCACGTAGGGAAACAACCAGAGAAGCGAATGGATCATTGAGATCATCGCCATGAGAGGCTGGATTGTTCTGATCGGGTGTTGGTAGGCCGTGAAGATTGTAGAGGGGGAATGGCTGCTGTGGCTGAGGACCGGAATAAAATGAGTAGTCCATATCTCTGCACTGCTCTCAAGCAAAGCACGACTTCTTGCAGTAGGTGATCGGGCTAACAGAGAAGATAAAAATACAATGCTGTTGATAAATTCGCGGAGATGGTTTCCTCCTATCGATCAGGGTCCTGAAACAGATGGGGCTGAGACTTGGACTCGCTCGATTAAGTTCGGAGAACAACCCAGGAACTGATGCAAAGTAACGGAAGTTCCCCGCTTCGCTTACTTGACAGAGTTTTTGGAAAGTATGGCAAAGGCTCTGCGTAGTGGTAATGATGAAGATGGTAGATATGTTGAGTTGATATTGAAGCACTTCGACACAACGCCGGGGCGGTCCAAGGATGTCAACTAAGTAAATGATGATTTGACCGAATTAGAGAACAAGAATTTGCAGGTACTCCATCGATGTCACCAGACTATGAGAGAATCCCCTTATGTTCTACGTCAAATCTACCTACGACTTCCTCATTTGCTCCCAAGTCACAAAAGGAGCTATCGACAATTACGGAAGTGTCGGCCCAGTGATACGGCAGCCACTGATACTGCAAAGACGAAGGAAATTGATTGACGACAAAAGACTGGAATATTATTGAGTGAACGAAGAGACAGTTTGAGAGAACCTAGCCGATAGTTTTCGAGTTGGCTTGCGACAGATCCTCGCAGACTGACTCCTCAACACAATGCGAGAGAGCGTGGAAAAACATATTTAAGCCATAAGATGCCGTTAAGTGAACGCAAATCGACGTGATACCACCCCGGAAGCGACCCTAGCCATTTTCCGTCGCCAATTGCCCAAACGCAGAGACGCATTTCCCTCGTGCCTGACCCACTGCAAGTCGTCTCATACACCTCATAACCGGACAGTCGTGAGATAAGTTTGTTGAAAGGACAACAGCAGGGGCCTCGAAAGTAAGACACCCAGAGACTGCCGTCTCCACCACATCATCGCAGGTCGTTCCTTCTGCAATCGTCCCCTGTTGACACGTCGATAACTCACAAGCAAAACGATGGAAAGTAGATGAACGCATGCAGGGCAAAGAAGACGATGGGAAGTGCAAGAGCAAGATGGGGTTGGAAAAGTATTGAAACAGGAAACAGTAGATGATCAATCCGAGGATCCCCAGTGACATTTGTCGACATTCTGATAAAGCTGTTTCGTCACAATACTGATGATCCCGTTTATGCATCTCTTATCACCCGACCCACCCGGCAGATTGCTGGGACTGAAAATCTCGATTCAAGTATGAATTCGAGTGACTGAACCAAGGTGGGCGAATGGGTAAAAAATAGCCGCAGTAAAAAGCATTTCGAGGCTGCTATCGATTTCCCTTCAAAAAGCGTTCGCGTATCGAGTACAGAAGTCGTGAACGGTGGGGTATTGAGCGTTGAAGAAAAGCCTCCACCGAGTGAAAACACGAAAGACTAATAGGCGAACTGTCGAAGCTGAGAACGATGAGCGGTCCGTCGAAGCATTGTAGATCGGAAGACGATCAAGACTGGATAAAGGGCTGATAGAGTGCACGGGAACAACAAAAGGAAAAAAGAATGGAGATCCAAGGCAAAAGAAGTCCGAGCAGATTGCTGCACAATGCAGATAGGTACCGTTATGACAGGAGGTCCCGGGCTTCGAAGTTGGTGTATGTTGTTGCATGCAGGAAGCTGAAATACGATCAAAAGACGAGTAAAATCAAGCTACGCTGCCATGCTTGCACAATTAGTACCACTGAGCACCGTATCCATCGTCCCGCTTCTGACGGCTACCGGTAGGCCCATAAGCACCTGAAGCAGCAACCTTGGAAGCAGAGCGCAGCCTAATGCCGAAGACTATGAGATTAGTCAGATTCTAGAAACTGAAGAGGCCCTCCACGCGCAGAGCGGATCTTGAACACCAAACGCAGAGGAAAGGGGTTCCCTACACGGAACCTAGGTTTCAGATACTCACATCCTGTCACTTCCTCCCATCGCACGGTTGGTGTCAGGGGTGTTGTTGAGCGTGTCGTGACCGAGGATTTTGCGACGCTGGCTGGAGACAGCACCAGGCTTGGCAGCAGTAGCAGGAGTAGCCATGGGGGCCTGAGCTCCAGTCGCGTTCTGGCGGCCGTCAGCCTCCTTGTCCTTCTTGTTATTGGTAGCGTCCGCAATCATGGCAGCGTTCTTCTGGTACTTGTAGACAGTCCAGTCGAACACGTAATCGTACTGGTAGGACTCGCGGACGAACAGGTCGCGGAAGATCTTGCGGAGGTAAGAGTAGTCTGGCTTGTCATCGAAACGCAGGGAGCGAGTGTAGTTCAGGTAGATGGAGAACTCGTTGGGGAATCCACGGCAGAGGACCTCGGTGGGAGTGGTCATCTTCTTTTCCATGATACGGTCGTACTTCTGCTTCTTGGTGGCCGCCTTCAATCCCTGCCAAGGGAGAGTGCCACGGCAGAAGTAGAGCATGACGTATCCGAGAGATTCCATATCATCACGACGAGACTGTTCAACACCAAGGTGGGTGTTGATACTAGCATAACGGGCCGTTCCGGTGAGGTTCTTGTTCTCGCGGTATGGGATATGGAAGTGCGTCTTGGGATCACGGTACTTCTTGGCAAGACCAAAATCAATCACATTGACTTGGTTTCCACGCTTGCCGATACCCATCAGAAAGTTGTCGGGCTTGATATCACGATGGATGAAGGACTTGGCGTGGATGTATTCGATACGGGAAATGAGTTGATCTGCCAGGAGAAGCACAGTCTTCAGGGAGAATTTGCGGTTGCAAAAGTTGAAAAGGTCCTCCAAACTGGGACCCAAGAGGTCGATGACCATGGCATTGTAGTCACATTCGGTACCGAACCAGCGGACAAACGGGATTCCAACACCACCAGCGAGCGATTTGTAAACGCGAGCTTCATACTCGAGTTGGGGGTGTTTGGCCTTGACACTCTCAAGCTTGATGGCAATTTCCTCCCCAGAGATGATGTTGGTACCTGTATCCTTTTGTAAGCTCTTGCTCACCAACCGACTTCCTCGAAACGTATCAATGCCATACCGAGATAGATGTCACCAAAACTACCGCTTCCGATCTTACGGCCGATTCGGTATTTATTACCGACTCGCAAATCCTGTGTTGTGACCATATTAGTACAACAGTCAAAGCATGCATTGGTGTGAATACTAACCATGGTCGTCATCTTGACTGTTGATTGTTAGGCACAGCGAAACGCTGTGTCTGGAGATGATGTCAAAGACTGGTGAAGAAGACTTGTAAGTTCCTGATCAAACAGTGGACGATGGCGAGTAAGGTGAACAAATTCTAGTTAAGACGAGTCGATGTAGAGGGTCCAGTAATGGCAAAGGCAGTGCTGTGAGGAACAAGATAAGGTATTGAGAGCTGTAGGGTGGGAAGAAAAAAGTGCAAGCTCCAGCCTCCGCGCGTAGATGCTTGGCAAAGTGAGTGAATGGCAATGAGGCTGCTGCGGGTGGGAAGCTGCTGCCGGAAGGAGACGCCTCAACAACGACTCAACACGAGAAAAAAGGCCACCAAATAGATGTAGACGTTTGCAAGAAGTGAGAGTAGAATGTGAGAAGATGTACTCCTCGTTGTTTTGTTGCAGACAGAACGGGTGCGTTGATGAGGACGACTGATTCCGACTGTAGAGGCCCGACCGAAGAAAAGGCGGAGGGGAGAAGAGAAGGAAAAAGGAGACCGAGAGGCCAACTCACCTTCAAGAATGGACGTCGAAAAGGCAGATATAAGACGCGTAGGAATTAACAGACAGGAAAGAAGTACCTGCTGTTGAAAACAAGAAGGAAAAAAGAAATAAAACCAAGGGCGGAGCCTTGATATCGGAAGGTGGAATTGGGGAGAAGGAGAAGAAGTGAAGAGGAGGAAGGAGAATAAGAGATGAGTTTGCGTGTTGGGTACTACGGAGTACTACCAGGCAGTACGGAGCGTAAGGTAAAGTAAGTAGGTAAGAGGGGGCCGGGTAAGTAAAAGCGGTGATGGAAGTCCGGCTGAGGCTTACCTTAGGCACAACTGAGGGAAAAAGAACTCAATCAGAAGGCAAAAAGAGGCAAAATCTATGTAACAATACAGTAACTGTATTACAGAATCACATAAATGAGTCTAGATTATCGATTATCTTCACCTCACATCAAGCTAATAATAACAACATAACTAATCCGGCTATATTACGTTCACCATGCTGCCAAGGGCCATCAAACTTCAACCATCAAGCAAAGCAAGAACCAGAACAAGAAAAGTTCTTCCAGGGGAGATATCCGGCCATGCAAGGACGAATCGAAATGGTAGACGATCAACATCCGACGATAGCCAAATACAGCGGTCAGCCCAACCTGATATGATTACCTACTCTACTGGTATCAACATCAACATCAAAAGGCATCCGGATGAAAGCGGCTTACAGCTACGGGCAAGTATCGCATCGCAAAGGAGATAAATCCTATCGCTGTTCATACCTTTCCTCTTGCACAAGATACAGTGGGTTCCATCAATGAGTGGCAACCAACTTGGTTTCGAGATAGCATCAGGCGGCGAAAGAGAGGAGGCACAAAGGCTGTGCTTTTACATCATTCATCATCTCACCTCATAACCACATTCCATCCCCAGGATCGAACAGCTTATGCAGATAATGATCTGGAAAATTCCAGCATCTCACTCCTCATCTACGCGACTGATAACCCCTAGTCTCTGCAACAGCACCGTATGCCGTTACATGCTCAGATGACCTCGTCTAAACAGGACCTGTGGAAGTGATACCGTATGTATTTGTACGGTAATTACAGATACTATACATGTACCTACCCGTCAACACTCAACAGATCGACCGAGTGACATCTATTTTGGGCAGAAACAGCTTCATGGCAGCCAGGTCATGTGTTTCGCTCTCATTGTTCTTGTAGGGAGGTACATATCAAGATAAACCACATACAAGCATGCACAGCTCAGAAATTCTCTACAAGGCTCAATTGGATGATATCGAGCGCTGCAATCTCATGAATAAAGATTCGATGTCCAGAGCTGCATAGAAATACCCTGTGCCTTGTATATCTTGCTCCCGTCGTCTCACCGCAATGTTACGGCGGCGGCACAGCAAGATGATCATCACACCAAGTACCCCTGGTTAGAAATTTCCTGTAGAGACTTAGGTCGCTATGAACGTGGTCAAAGCATGCATCTGCAAACTGATTTGCTCTATTGCATTGTGACCAAGTGTTCGGCGTCTGAAGATGACCATACACGCGGCCAGATCAAATTCGTCGTGACAAGCTATGACACCTGGTTTTACTCAAATGGATGTCCAAGAGATCCTTGCTTCATTGCAGACGACTGCCATGTTGGACATCACCTCATTGTATATTTCCAGCGAACACTCTGGTCTCTCATCCGAGCCAGCATACGAGTTTGCTGGCACCAGTCCTAGCGTTTCAAGCTTGATGACAGCTTGCTGATCTATGATTAGCCGCAAATGCAGTAAACTACCTCCAACTGAGCGAAGTCAAGCTTCGAGAGCAACCGGCTTTCATTGAGAAAGTGACATCCGACTATGATCAGGCAGAGGCTCCTTCAAGCAAAAGTACTAGTAGTACAGACAGGATCAGGCAGCGAGATATTGAAGGGGTATAAAAGAGGATTCAACAGGAGACTGAGAAGAAAAGGAGAAAAAGACGAAAGGAAAAGATAGTATAGTGCCAAAATAAGAAGTAGAAGAAAATAAACTCAAACATGAAGCCGTTTTTGAATCCTTTTCCCAAGCAAACAGAATCGGACTTTGACTTCGATAGGGAGAGTATCAGGGAATATGACATCGCCAACAGGCCTAGGAGACAAACAACATAAGATAATACAGGAAAATAGACAATCCCCAAGCGAGATGATAAGAGTGATCGCACGGTATTGGACTGGATGAGAGGCCAAGGCCTTCTTAATTTCATGGCAACGTTAGGAATCGGAGTCATATCGTTACGCTGCTGAACAGGTCTAAATCATGTTCGCTTTTGGTTGTTCCTCGGCCGTGCGAGGCTTATCCTTTTCTGGTGAGCTTGCTCTTGCTTCCTCCTCGTCCAGTTTCCGCCGCCACTCGGCCAGACTGTCGCTCAAGCCATGGGTCTCCTTGGTTGGAGTTCGATCAAAGTCTGATTGAGTGCTCAATCGGTAGTTGCGATTGGTACTCTCCCACTGACTGCGCAGTGCTTCCAGCTCGTTAGCAAGGGAGTCCAACGCCATGGAACCGCGATTGTCTGGGAACGGGTCCTCTTGCGACACGGCGCTGTCTGCCCTTGGCCGACCGCTGACACCACTGATGGTATTGCTTGATGCATTACTGTGGGTTCGCGAGATACCGTTCACGCCCTGAACATGCTGCGACTGTCGTCGGTAATTCCCCACGGAGGCTTCAACTTGATCCAGAAGCATGGCGACCTTTTGGTCGGCGTCCGATGCGCGAGTCTCGAGCAGGGCGTTCTCTTGCTTCAGCTGCTCCAGTTCTGCCCGATGCTTCTCTGCTGCAGCAACAAGCTCCTGTTTGACACTCTCATATTCTGACCGCGACTTGTCTTTATCAGCCTCGGCGGCAGACAAGTCCTCCTTCAGTTTCGCAATCTGATTCTCGAGGTTGGCGATGGAAGAAGCAGTATCTTGCTGCAAGTCAGAGATGGACTGCTGCAGCTTCGAGCGTTCAGCTTCCCATTCCGCTGGGGCTTCTGAGCCCTGGCCGGACGCCTGACTTATGCTTCTTTGCGCCGATTCGAGGTCGGCCTGCATCTTTGCATTTTGCGCTTTATAGCGCGTCAGCTCATCCTTCATCCGCTTGAGCATCTTTTCGGTCCCCTTGACATAGTGAACAGCGGACTGGTAGTCGTTTTCGAGTTGCTCCAGCTTCTCTCTATACGCACGGTCTGCTTCCTGCTCCCGAGTCTCAAAAGATGCTTTGAGTTCTTCATGAGCCTTCAAACTCGCCGATAGTTGCTGTTCCAGTTCACGAAGTCGACTTTGCTCGGGCGTACCGAATCGAGAGCCTGGGGATTCCAGCCTAGGGGAACGTCTGCTGTCAGTATAGCTGATTCCACGCTCTGCGAGAAGGTCCTTCAATGTGGCGTGTTGGATGGCCAACGCTCCAGCCTCTCGCTGCTGATTCTCCAGCTTTGACTTGAGCTCCCTGTTCACAGCAGCATGGGCTTGGCTCTCCTTCATGACGGCCTGGAGCTGTCTGCGAAGTTGCAGGCCTTCTCGGCTAGCTTGCTCTTGGTAAGCTTCAAGCCCAGCGATTCTCTCTTCTGCGCGCCTCAGTTTGTCGGCTGCCTCATCAGCCGCAGCCTGGTTGGCTTTGGCCAGTTTGTTAGCCCTTTCAACCTGAGCTTCCAGAGCAGCCACGCGCTGGTCGGCCAGGGAGCGGATAGACGTCTCGGAATCGAAGGAGGAGGCGCGTTCAAGTCCGGCCAGGAACGCGTTCTTGTGTGTCTCCGCTTCTCTGGCGTTGCTTTCAGCCAACTCCTCTGCGTCCCGCAGGCGCCGGGTGGCGTTCTCCAGCTCGGCAGTCCTTTCTTCGTGCTCCGACCTCAACTGCAGTAATTTTCTTTCGAGTCCTTCCCGCAGCTCGCGTTCCTCCTCCAGTTGCCTTTCGATCAGGGCAGTCTTCTCCGAGGATGCAGTTACCGCTTCTCGAAGACTGCTGAGATTGCTACCAAAGTCCCTCAGACGAGATGATGAGTCTTCAAGCCTCTTGAGCAGTTCCTCCTTATCCAATGTGAGTTGTTTCACGGAGGCTTCAGCTTCTGCGCGTAGCAATGACTCCTCTCTTGCCAACGCCTCTACGCGGTGAAACTCTGCGCGCAAGCTCTCCACCTCCAGCGTATTATTCTGCATCTCCAGCTCGGCCAGCCGCCTCCTCGTGGCTTCACATGTCTCTTCAGCCAGTTCCCTGCCGCGCTTCTCTTGCTCCAGCTCTGTTGAGACTGCTTCCAGTTTGGATTTCAGTTCATTTTGAGATGCGAGGGCCAGAGCTAGCCGTCGGCCCATTTCGGTTGAACGGTCGGCTATGGCTTCGTCTGGATCCTGCGAGCTTCCGTCAGGCTGCGGAGTACCCCTTTGGCTTCCACCATGAGCTGCAAGCTTGGCGCGCGCATAAGCTGCTTCATTGACAGCCACATCCCGCTGATGTTCTACTTCGGCGACTCTCTTAGAGGCGATGGCAGCCTGTCGATCCACTGTCGCCTGCATCTTTGCAAGCTCTGCCCGCATTGCAAGGAAAGCCTCAACCAAGGGCCGGTCCTCATCGGCAAATATCTCTGCCGCACGCTCGTCCGCGAGAGGATTGTTCGAGAAGTTTATCGTGTATCCGGCTTTCTTGGCCAGTGCAAGTTCCGAAGCATACCACGCAATGCGATTCTTGGCTGCCTCCAGCTCTTTGATCAGAGCCTCCTGGTGAGCAGTAAGTCGGGGAGACCGGGGCTCATCTCCAAGAGACTTGGAATTTCTGTGACCTCGAGATTCGATTGATCCATCAATACTGGCATGTCGCCCCAGAACAGACTCGTCCGCACTATCCATGGAGCCGCGTTGGCGATGCTGACGTAGGGAGCGTTGTCTGGCTAAAGGAGCAGCTTCCCCAGCCTCCATGGCTCTGGCAGACATTCTTGACGGCGTTTGAGTGGGAGTTCGGCGTCCACTTGACATAGGCCCTGGATCGTTAGCAGAGCGAGGGTCTTTCGGGGATTCTCTCGCCACCGGGGACTCCCTGTCTCTCTCGGATGCCATCGCCCGGACAGCGTCTGCTGCCGGACCGGAGTAGTTACGATCGGTCGGCGTTTTACTCCTGGGATTCATGGCGTGCTGTGGTGTGCTGCCTCGGGGACCAGGCGTTGGTGCCTGGCCCGGCGGAGGAGGCCCAGCGGGTGCCTGCGCGATGGACGCTCTTGGTAACCGAGACCCCGGGCCCGGGCCAAGGTCGGCTGGTCGACCATTCGGATTTATCATCATACTCTCCCTTGGTTGTCCTGGTCCTCGCCGTTGCTGTAAGTCGGCAGGTGGTGGATTCTGCGCCTCTCGCGATGTTCGCCCTGTTGGCGTTCCCTGTCTGTCATTGCTTCCTTTTCTCATGGCCAAGGGAGGTGCAGCGACTTTTTCTCCGTTCTGGGTTTCAGTTGGGTAACGAATCTTGGAGGTATCAAGAATATAGGTCATACTGAGCTCCACTGGATCCCTGGGTGCAGAGCTTGGCTCACCAGCCAAGACGATGATTTGTTTGCCAAATGCGGTCATACTGTGGCCTGATCTCGGAGAAGGCGCTGGTCCCATGTTCTGAAAAGAATACCATCGCCGAGTCGTGATGCGGAAAGCGGCTAAGTCTCCCAGGTCGATGCCTTCATCCGTACGACCACCGAATACATACATGACGTCGTTGACAAGAGCCGCTGCATGTCCTTCGCGCGGAGTAGGAATGAATCCGACACAGTCCAATTGAGACCAGAGATTCGCTCGCGGGTCGTAAGCCCAGACATCATTGAACCATTGCAGGCCGTTCGTACCACCAAACCTTTATGAGAAGAATGAGTGAACCAATTCGATAAGGATCAAAGATAGGAGCGGAGATTCTTACAGGTAAAGCTTGTCGTTGAAACTGACCATCGAATGATTTGTCCTCGCCGGAGGAATCTGACCAGGGGACGGTCCTCCCTCGTGGCTATTGCGAATCAGAAATTCCCATTTGTTCGCAGGATTCTGAAGCTGATTGAGATCGAAGGCGACAAGGTCGTTGAAAAAGTAACCTTCAACCTGTCCCCCAAACACGTAAAGCTTGGAACCAAGGATATTAATGGTGTGGCCATAACGTCCTGCTGGACGAGGGTTGGGGGGCATTGCCCGCGACCACTGTCGGGACGCTGGGGGAAACCAAAATGTCAGCAAGGGGAACGTGAAATTCAAGAGATCAAAAGGTGGATACCCACAGGTGTTAAGAAGATATAGAGTGTCGTCCAAGGTGTCATTTTCATCGACCTTCGTATCTCCTCCGAACACGATGAATGCATTCCCAACCAGCAAACTTGCATGACCGACTCTGGGACCTGGTCCCTCGGAAACAGTAGCAATAGGGAAACATGACAAATTTCCGCCGCTGCTTTCAACCATCCAAAGATCGCCCTTGACAGTAGATCCATCGATCAATCCGCCCATCATATAAATGTCACCTTCTTTCGAAGCGACTGCGTTGATTGCTGCACCATATCGCGGGAACGGATTTCCTTGGGGTGTGGAGAAATTGAGTCGACGTTGCGACCAGGGGTAGAGCGAAGCACCAGGGCTAGAATTAGGAGGGGTGGTGCTCATGGCTTGTGGTGGTCGTTGTGCCTATAATGCCAGAGTCAGAATGTACAACATAGCGCTCGTTCGCTCCGCAATCTCCCAATCACCAACCTGAGATTCAGATTCGGCTCTCGGCCGCGCCCTTTGATGTTCAGGACCGTTTGTGCTATTGACCGAATTCAATGAGTTATTGTAGCTGCTGCCGGGTGTAGGTGTTGGAGAGATTCCTCCGCTCTGCTCCTTCGCTCCATTAGGAGCACCCGGCGATGTGACGGCTGGAGTACCTTCCGAGGTATGTATATTCCTCGTCGCCGGTGGTAGGCCGGTAGCCTGCTGATTCTTCTTTGATTTGAACAAGAATGCCATTGTGGATGTCGATTCGTAACGGTCGTCCAGAGCGCGCAAGATCGTGTCGTGCAGAACACTTAAAATCCAAAGCTAGTGTAAACAGGTCCAATTACGCCTCTCCACGAGCCTCAATGATAAGCTGCATAGAGCAAAGAAATCGTAGCGAATGGAAAGGAGCAAGCGCCAGGCTGAAGGAAAGCCCCTATGAGCGAAGAGACCACTGATCGATGGAGGGAGGCGATGCAACGTCCGGGATCGGATATCGAAGGCAGTGATGAGAGGCTGAAGAGGTTGTCAGAGGCTTGATGCGACTGGAATTATCCGTTCTGGGTTGTGTAAATATTACCTGGGTGAAGTAGTAGTGGCCGCAGAAACCCCCTACTATCCCTAAAACAACCTCACACAAGCCCACTGCGACTCCGAGTGAGCATAGGAGATTATAAGGAAGCGAAAACAAAACACAAACAGGGCAGAAGAATGAAGATGGTATTAAAGAAACAAAAAGAATGAAAAGAGACAAAGAGGGAGAGTGAGGGAGATAGAGAGAAGGGAAAGCGAAAAAAAGAAGTGAAAGGGAAGCGGAGAAGACGATGTCAAGAACTCAAGATGGCCAAATCGGTCAGGGTAAGGTAGTTAGTTTGGGGGTTCGTATAACAGCAGCGGCAACAGGCCAACAGCAGACAAGTCTCTGGGCGGCTCCGGCGTTTCAAAGTTCCCTAAACAGCAAAATTATTAGGCAGGTAATCTTATTCTGCATTAAGGCTGGTAGATGGCCTCGGTGGCTTGTTATTGAGGGTTGAAACTTGACGGAAGGGGGAAAACTGAGCCACGGGCCACGAGGTTGGATTCGCTTTTCCACCACAGTTCGGATAGAAGGTATCCAGATAGAGGTTGCTCGTTGTATAGACTACTTAGCTACTGTCAAATTTGCTCAAGCCCAGACAGAGCTCCAATCGCCTCAGTTGAACACAACATTATAGCTATCTACGTTGTCTTAAGCAGATTCTCTCCCCCAAAAACCATGAATACTCCATATCTAAATCTAACCAGCCCATCCCATCCAGCATCCAAATTAAACCAATCTCCCGTACAGTCATGGATGCTATGGTACTTGGTGCCTTACAGCTTCGACCAAGAACAGCCTCAAAACCATACAGAAATTAGTATTGTTCTTGGGATGCATGTTTGCTCTCAGGGTAACCACGGATAATGATTGCACTGAATTGTTTTTTTTTGGATCAAACCCGAGGGATCAAGGATACCATATCCCGTAATTACCATTCTTCCATATGGACATGTGAGGGCCCGAGAGTCCTTGGCTATGTCGGAACGAACATTAGTCCAAGTGTAGCTCCTTCATTCCAGTGCTTGGGTTGTTATGACAGTAGTACAACTTGGTGGATGCATCTTGATCTTGAGCCCATTTCGAATCCTTGCCTAAGATGCATTCTAATTTATGAGGAGCGACTACCTTACGTTGCAATGCGTGCTCCATGGCAGTATGACTGACAACCTAGGAAATCGGGGAAGATCGTATCCTCGCGAACAAGTAATAATAAGGACGATCCCACTAAGAGTACTCTGTAGGGTCGTATGGATTCAGGGGTGCCGTGCTCTCATTTTTTTGCGAAAAGGTGGAGAAGCAAATCAAGATGAAGAGCATCATAGTCACCTACTATTTCCGTCATTATTCCTTGGGCCATGATTCAACAGTACCAGGCACGTAGCGGGGAGAAGGGGGACCACCAATTGATCTCATTGGGGGCTCCTGGATTCAAAATTCAGGTACCAACGGGAGGTTGGGAATTCGCAGGGTTGCTGCACCTATCAGCGGCCGCATATTCTAGTGGCCCCTGACAGAACTTAGGGCGGTAGGAACTAGGAAAGGAATTTGATGATGATGGAACAACATATAACGAGACGGGCTTCCATTCGGCCTGCTTTGATGATCGAGTGCATTGGAGTGTACTGGGAGACTTCTGCTCCGAATATCACTATTATTAGGTACTTCGTACGGAGTAGAGTCTGTCCACTATCTATCTTGGTGATAAATTCGCATGCGGACCGTTTCCTGCTCTCTTCTCTGCTTTCAACACTAGCGGCGCCTTGTTTATGATAGCCTTTGGTATTCGATCTCGATGCACGTGCCATTGATAATTCTGTCACCACGGCATTGATACTCGAAGAAAACATGATGTACTTGCAAAAAGAGTGTCTAAACTATATCTCCCTTCAGCCATATTGCTGAAATAGTTTCAGAAATATGAGAGATCTTTGCACAGTCGAGTCCCCGATTGATAGGGGCTCGTACACCATGTGTGGTCTACAACAGTAGAACATGGAACACTGTCGACTGCATTCGAGGTCAAGGTATTAAAATAAGAAGCAAAACTAAAACGTTGACCGGGATTTTCAACGTACGCATTGGGTACAGGACTTTCTTCGTCTCACTCAGTAATAATAATAAATAACTGTGTTCGAGTCGCTGTACATCTGTGATGTAATGCGGTGAGCTTTCAGGCGGAAGATGGCTGACCGGATTAAGTAATGTTCCAGGATCTCCCACGCCAAGACATCACCGCCGAAGCTCATGAACCTCGTTCACACTCCAACAACGGCGACAGACAGTTGCTCATAACGCTGCGGGCCGGGAATTGAGCTTGCTTGTTACAGACTTGTGGGCAAGCTTGCATTCATTTATCTTGTTTGCTTGATTCCGGATATTCCAGGGAAATCGTCCGTTTCTCGAGCAAGGGCTTCATTGGACTGGCTCCCGGATGAGGTATGATAATCATCTACGGAGTACAAGGTAGGAATTCAATTTCTGCTACCCCGCCGGCAAAATTCACTTTCTCAGTCTGCGGCACTGTCGTAGCAGATGTGATACTTAGCCATATGACCGATGGCTGATTAAGTGCAATTTTGATCTTCAGACCCTCCTTTCTTACGGTGACGCCATTCAGAAGATGATCACCTCTTACACACCATGAGGGATCCCACCATCAACATGGAGCAAGACACGGCAGCGAAACCGCAGGCGTCAAGCCTTCAACCTGAACCGCGCAAGAATCAAAAGTCCGTCCGTGTCGCTTTCGGTCCGGAACTGGACACTTATATCCCTCCGCGCGACAAGTCACCAGCGCCCTCCTCAGGTCATCACAGATCTTACACCACTGTTGAACATTCGCAACCATCTATATCATCGCTTCACCGTCCAGCCAGTTCATCAGCAGGGGATAATTCAGCAGTCTTCGATCCGAGTCCTCGGTTGACTTCAGATCGGGCTTCTGATTCGAGCGCAAGACCGACAGCTGCTCTGAAAAGGGCTAGAAGTGACTATGGACCGAGACTGGGATTCGACAAGTCGGCTGTGGCCGATGAGGAAGAAGACTTCGCCATGCGACATGGATGGCAGGAGGAGTATACCTCGAGCGAGTACCTTAAGGTTCTGCACTCGGTAAGCAGTCGGCGCGGCGCGACTTCACCAGGTCACTGGGCCCGGATGATTGGCTGACTCTTTCAAGAACTTTTACATGTACTTCACAGAGAAGCGGCACGATACGAACGGCATTCCGAGAGACCCAGTCGGAAGCTGGCCCAGTCAGGACTGGCGCATGAAGGATCGTTTAAAGACAGTTTCGGCTGCCCTCGCCATCTGCTTGAACATCGGTGTCGACCCTCCTGACGTTGTGAAGACAAATCCGTCAGCCAAGCTGGAATGCTGGGTGGATCCTACATCGACCACGGGCGGTGGCCAGAACAAGATAATGGAGCAGATTGGAAAGAAGTTGCAAGAGCAGTACGAAACTCTCAGCTTAAGAACTAGATACAAGCAGTATCTTGACCCTTCAGTTGATGAGACGAAAAAGTTCTGCATTTCCCTGCGCCGTAACGCCAAGGACGAGAGAGTTCTTTTCCACTACAACGGTCACGGTGTTCCGTTGCCTACGCAATCGGGAGAAATCTGGGTGTTCAACAAGAACTATACCCAGTACATTCCAGTTTCTTTGTATGATTTGCAATCCTGGCTCGCAGGTCCCAGTCTCTTCGTTTTTGATGTTTCCCACGCCGGGAACATCGTGCAGAATTTCCACACCTTCGTGGAGAAGCACGAAAAGGAGAACCTCGAAGCCAAGAAACGTGACCCGAACGCTGTCGTTCAAAACTACGGAGATTGCATCCTTCTGGCGGCTTGTCAGAAGAACGAGTCGCTGCCTACTAATCCCGACCTTCCCGCAGACCTTTTCACCTGCTGTCTAACCACGCCCATAGAAATAGCGCTGCGCTACTTCATCCTCCAGAATCCCCTCCAGACGAACCTCTCGATTGATGAATTCAGAGTCCCTGGTCGTTTGCAGGACCGCAGAAGCCCTCTCGGCGAGTTGAACTGGATCTTCACAGCAATAACCGACACCATTGCATGGAACACATTGCCACGGACGTTGTTCAAGAAACTTTTCCGACAAGATTTAATGGTGGCTGCGCTTTTTAGAAATTTCCTCCTCAGCGAGCGCATCATGCGCACTTACAAGTGCCATCCGATATCCTCGCCCGAACTCCCAGAGACTCATCATCATCCGCTTTGGAAAAGCTGGGATCTCGCTGTTGAAATGGTGCTTTCTCAGTTACCAGCTCTCATTGACCATGAAGAAGGCCGCAGACAATATGAGTACCAACATTCCACCTTTTTTGCGGAGCAACTCACTGCTTTCGAGGTCTACCTTTCGTCCGGGCCAACCGAGAAGAACCCGCCGGATCAACTCCCTATAGTTCTGCAAGTTCTACTCAGTCAGGCACATCGGCTAAGGGCCCTCATCCTCTTGAGTAAGTTTCTCGACTTGGGTCCGTGGGCTGTTCATCTGGCTTTGAGCATCGGTATCTTCCCGTATGTCGTCAAACTGCTACAGTCAGCAGCCCAGGAGTTGAAACCTGTCATGGTGTTTATTTGGGCGCGGATTATGGCAGTGGATCACACTGTTCAGAATGATCTGTTGAAGGACAATGGGATCCATTATTTCATCTCTATCCTCAACCCTTCGTCACCCATTCCGGTGGGTAACGCCAGTGAGCACCGAGCAATGTGTGCTTTCATTGTTTCGATATTCTGTAAAAGCTATCCTCAGGGACAGAATGTGTGCCTTTCTGGCGAGCTTTTTGACTCTTGTCTGAAGCATTTGACGGATGTGGAAAATCCTCTACTCCGGCAATGGTCCTGTCTCTGCATCAGTATGCTCTGGTCCGACTTTCCCGAGGCCAAGTGGATGGGAATCCGGTGTGCGGCACCAGCAAGACTCTGCGAGCTTAATTTCGACCCTGTTCCGGAGGTTAGGGCAGCAATGCTCCATGCAGCGACCACGTTTTTGGGCATCCCTGATTTGACAGATCAGGTTGCGCAAATTGAAGAATCTCTGGCTTTGGCTGTGCTGCCCATGGCATCAGACGGTAGCGTCCTGGTGAGAAAGGAGCTGCTTGTCTTCTTCTCGACCTTTGTCAAACGCTACCAGAACAAATTCCTGGTCGCCGCATATGAAGAGTTCCAGGACGAGAAGCAAACCCTTCTGCTTCGGCTAGAGCACGATGGCGCTCGAGGCTTCACGCTGGAAGATGCGCAGAACGGACTTGCCACTTCAAGTAACAAATCACAGAAACTGTCACAGAATACTACGTTCGGCACAATCTGGAAACAACTTCTTATACTCTCTGTCGACCCGCATCCTGATATTGCGCAAGACGCCAGCACAATCATTGACTACATTCACCTCACTCTTCTAGCATCTCCCATGGCGTCGCTTGCTGACAAGGTCCGAAAGGAAATCATGGAACTCAATGGCCGGTTGTCACAGAAATTGCAACTTCGCGAAAGAGCGGAATCGAAAAGGGCCGTACCCCCACCAGTTCCCCCCTCCC
>JACBAD010001849.1:0-30931 GCA_014281905.1 Aspergillus hiratsukae | reverse complement strand
CATCTCCGCATTCCCCCACGCACTGCACGCAGGCATGTCTCGAGGGAAAATACTTTCCTAGCTCCTCCACCTTATCACGATAATCTCGATTATCAGCATCTGGTGCTCGCCGAGGCGGTTTCGATGCTGGCGATGGGCTGGGCTGAGATGGTGTTGAACGAGGATAGAACACTTGGTAATGTGAGATGGTCAGTTGCTCCCATGTGGGATCAAAGCAGACCTTCTCGACAGTATCAAATACAATATGCTATGCTACATTCAAAGTAACATTGGTGAATTCATCTGCATATGTCTAAGTGTGATAGCCATTTGGCTGTCAGTGCCCAAAACAAGGTGCATATGCCAATATATTAGAAAAGATACAGAAAGTAAGGCCGTAGATCATAAGACGCCATTCTCGCCATGCACCAAATAATAGCAAAAAACTCCATTATACGCCAGCCGTCAACCCAAGACGATGCAATTAGCTGGCGACAGCCAGTTGAGCCACCAAGTCCGACGCCACGTCGAGGAAAGGATAGGGACTCGTAATCTCCTTCTCCTTGTTGAAGTACCGTTTGCTGATGGGATGCCAGTCGGTATCCCCGTCCGCGCGGATCACGTTCTGGTATCCGTCACACTTGAAGTCGACCATGTAGTTGTTTTCCTCCAGCTGGTACAGCTGGATATCCACAAACACCCACACCCCATGCGAGATACGTCCCTGCAGGTGTGACTGGGTTGCAGATGACGGACCGGAGTTGGTCGTATTGTCCATCGTAAGAGGATTCTTCTCTTCGGCGGAGTGTGACAGTCCGGAGATGTTGAATCGACGGCGAAGCTCTTCCAAGTCGCTCTTGCTGCTCTGCACACTAGCTGAGCGACCGGGGGCGGTGACGCCTTGCTTCAACAGACGGGCCCGGATGAACCAGGAGTCCTTTGGGATGTAGTAGTCGGCCGGAAGATCTGGGTATTTTGATTGCAGAGGTCTTTCTCCTAGTCGCCTTTCAACTCCAATGGGTGTTGTGCCTTCTGTGAACTGTGATTAGTTGAAGAACGTGAACCGGGAACTTGGACTGAAACAAACCTGTCTCGGAGGGCTGGATCTCCCAGACGCCGCCCTGTGCTGCGATGGCTTTGTATAGATAGAGCATAGCCTCATAAGGTTGATTGCGAGACCGAATACCAAACTGCCACTTGCGGGTTTTCTTGGGCTGCTGGGGAGCACTACGAGCCTCTGGAGGTTCCAGGCGCAGATTGTTCAAATCTATGATACTACGGGAGTGAGGTTTCAAAGCTCGAGCAGTTGCTTCCTGCTCCTCGGGAGATCGTGCTCCGCAAAGATCGTCGTCGAGACTGGCCTGAGCACATTCTTCTCGTAATCGGTCCGCGTCACGCGCCCGCTGCTCTCGCTCCCGCTCCCGTTGTTCCATTAGTTGGTCATGAACATAGGGCAAGCTGGTCGGCAAAATGCGAACGTGGCTGATTCGGGAACTTTCAAAATCATCCGAATCAACCTGTTGTGGTACTTGTGAAGGCTGGCGGTGTGAATCATAATGAGGGGACCCTTTAGGACGGGGTGCAGCGGGCCGGCCCACTGCAGGTGTAGCCAAAGGAGTTCGGTTCGGCGGTGATGAAGGTGCGACAGGCCCACCCATCAGGTTGTCATCTGTGGGAGCTGCGGGTGTTAGCTCGACATTGCAGTCAGGGCGATGGTGTTGTCACTCACAATTGGTCTGCATCATTTCATTTTCCGCGATTATGAAAAAAGCATCCTTGATAGCACTCGGCTCGGAGCTCTTGAGTGCATCTTCGATATCTTCCCGCGCATATCCCATGCTCCGTTCCAATTTGGAGATGGCGATCTGGTGAATCTTGTGCTGCACAGAGAGGGGCTTCCCCGGGGCAATCTTCTTAGGGTCGATAGCCTTGTTCGGATCCACTCCAGTAGCAATGAATTCTTCCGGAGGGGGTTGAAGATACTTGGGTAGGTCTTGCAGAAACCAAGGGTCCTGGCGGATCTCGGGAATAGTGATTCGGTGGACAGGGTGGACTTGGAGCATCGATCTGATCAAGCGAGCCGCTCCAGACGAGATATAAGGGGGCATGTGGAAGTTGCCCGCGGCAATCTTCTTGAACAGGGCCGGAATATAGTCGTCGTCAAATGGGAGCCGTCCCACCAACAAAACGTAGAGAATCACGCCGCAGCTCCATACGTCGACCTCCGGTCCAGCGTAGAGCTTTCCGGAGATGACCTCGGGAGCAGCATAGTTAGGACTGCCGCAGCTGGTCTTGAGGAAATTCCCGTCCGTCATGATGTTGCTCAGCCCAAAATCCGCAATCTTGACATTCTTATCCTTGTCAATAAGCAGGTTCTCCGGCTTCAAATCCCGATGCACGATTTTGTGGCGATGGCAGTATTCGACGGCACAAATGATCTGTTGAAAGAATTTGCGGGCTTCTGCATCGTTGCATCTGCCTCTTTTGACCAAGTAATCGAACAATTCTCGTTCGGCGTACTCGAGGACCATGATGATGTCGGTTTTGGTAGCAATGACGGTGTACCTGCCAATCAAAGGATCAGTCCAATTGTATCAGTTAACACGAGGAAACGAGCCGTGGCATACAGTTTGATAATATGAGGATGCCGTAGCAACTGCAGATATTGAATCTCCCGCTCCACACGACCAACCATGTCTCTGGACAGCAATTTGCGCCGGGAGATGATCTTCAGAGCGACCTGACGGCCGCTAGGTTGATGAATCGCCAGCTTCACCTTTCCGAACGAGCCTTCGCCCAGAATCTTGACCGTCTGGTACTGATCGAGACGCTGCATGTCCCTCATCGTCGCCGGTGACTGCATGGTGGGGTCGGCAGCCATGCCGGTCGGGCGCGAGGGCGGAGGCATTGCCATGGCAGGATAATTCGAGGCGTTGGGGGGAGGACCGGCCCCAATGGTACGTTCACGTTGGCAATCGGAGTCGAAGGAAGGGAGGGAGACAGAAAGGTCTTCGTCGTCAAAGGCAGCTGCCATTGCTGGTCGGGAGGGAAGGACGGGACAACGTGACGTGATCGATTTCTCCGGGCGGTCCCAGCGGTCCGTCCTGCTGACTGTCCAGCTTTTTTCCCTCCAGCTAATTTTGCGCCCCTTTTGGTCTGGAACCGGCTAAAAACTCGTCTAGAATTATGGAGACGCCAATAAAGTCGGAAAATGGGCGGTAATAATAATAGCAACCGAAGTGATAGTCCCCCACGAGGCCACGACCGGAGTTCAGGGTGAAAGTGGAGTGGAGACAACCGAGCTGTCCTCCTGAGTTAACAGGTTAAACCAGAGGAAGAGAGAGAGGATACCGTCGAATATGATGGGTGGAAGTTCCGTTCTGCCAGTCGAATAGGCAGTCAAGCAGAGAAATAGACTAGAAATGAGGGGAAAAGGAAGGACAGAAGATGAAGAAGTGTCATAGACTTATATCATACAAAAGAAACAGAATCGTGAGGTGTTTCGGCGGGGTCTGATCCCTCATATAAATCTGGGGAGTGCATTACTACCTTCAAGTCATCAAAGTCAATCTTACAATGCCATTTATTCGCTGAGTATTTGAAGTGATAGCTCCTATCGAAACTCAGCTTATAGTCTCTCCTCATTATTACTTCTGCTTAGCCTCCATTCTTGATAACATTCCCCTCATGTCATGCCTGTCGAGGATCATAGCAAATATCTATGGTGCTCTGAAGCATAGCCCCCAGATACAAACGCTCAATTGATATAGCTGCGCCAACCCCGCCGATCGACCCATGGTTTTCCCTGTCTTGACCAAGATTTTATTCCTGCTGTCAGGTAAAGTCTACTGTACATCCAGAGACCAACCAGAAGGATTCGAATGACTGGTTACTGGTCAAAAGGCTCGCTCCACTAATGTATGCTCAGTATTTTCTGGAGTATGTGGGATCCGCCAGCTACTGACCCAAGAAGATTTGCTCTTGTTTGTGTCCATAGCCACGTCTGGCCTTGAAGATCCACCCCTCTTTGAATTGTCTAACCAACTTAGCAGTTCTAGCCGAACGCTCGAAACTTACTGGGGTGACTCCATCAACAGGGCTAAGTGATGATCAGGCATAACAGAAGTTGACAGAACTCTGTGCTATGTTTGGATTGGCTGATATTTTGAGAACATCCTAATTCGTCTGTCATCCTGGATAGTACAAATGTGGAGGACGCTGTACAGTAGTATTAGAACCCGTGGGATGGCAGTCTCGATTACATCCAGCACGTTTCAGCCTTGCGGCACAGCACCTTGCAGCACCGGCTTCAGGAGACCATACTAAAGCAGGAAAAGTTCCTGTCCTAATGAACATGCAGAGATCCCTAGTGCGGTTAATCAAGAGGGCTGTGAGACGCATCTTGCCGTTTTGGCGGTTGGTTTTTCTGTGACTGGTCAACTCTGTCTCACCCGAACGATGCAGCATGGCTAGGCTGGGTGTTGGAAGCAGTGGTGTAACACATAAAAGGGTGCGAGGATGCTATTAGCGAAAGCTCTTCCATTCTGTACGCACTCTACTTCATCAATCATGGGTTTACTGGTCTTCTTTATCGTTGCTCTCACTGTTCTGAGCAATGTCAACGCTGCGACAGTGAGATCCCTCTCCAGAGAGGCTCCGCTGATCAACTTCCCCAAGGCAAGACGTCTCTCTGCTGCCGTTTCTCTTTCAAGGCTTGAATCCAGAGCAGAGCCTGCATCCAATTTTTTCAGGAGGGAAGCAAGCTTTGACTTCCTTCACGGTGATCAAGGTCTCCAATCGGTCTTTGTGGCCACCTTAGATGTCAAGTCGCAGTCACCCATTCTGACATTAGAGGAGTTGGATGACTCGATTGAAGGTGTCATCTGCGAGGAATCACAGATCAACATATCATTCGGATCAATTGAGCAATTCCGCTCAGTTCACCGCGAACTCGAGCAGTTCGATGGGTTCATCCTAGTCACCTCACATAGTGGGTGTAATCCAGACGGAGCAAGATCAACACATCGGTTAGAGCCTCGAATCTTTACACAAGGGACTATCATTAACCGTGTATAGAGTCACCAAGGTCGCAATTGACCTGACCCGCAAGGTGCTGTCACTAGGCAAATCCGATTGTACCTGGCAAGACGCATTCCACACAACTCGAGTTTTTTTTTCGCGCAGACATCCATCCGAAATCCGCAGACGTTCGAAGATGCCTTCGAAAAGACAGCAGCAGTCGCAGTCTGAACCACCAGAAACAACAAAAACAACAAAAACAATGGGAGGGTCCGCCGAGACTCCGACAGTCGCATTTCCTGCGCCTAGCGCAACGTCGGGGCCCTCGACTTCGACGAAGGAGCTCAATGAGCATTACCTGGATCGAAAGATCTTTCCCCCCGACGTTCCTGTGGCGGACATGCTTCTGTAAGTGCATTCAGCCGTAGTCCATTGTGATCCAAGGCGAAAGAAGAAGCTCATTTCGCAGACCGTCAGGGATCTCCGTGTCGTGCAAGAATTGCTCCTTGGAAGGCAGCATCGACTTAACCAGGGGCTCGTTCGAGATTCCTGGATCTGACGGGTTCATGGACTCCGTCAACAACACCATTGCTTTCTTTGAGCATGGCAGCGTTGAGGTAATTGCAAACAGCCTCTTTGCGCAGGTCGAACTTGAGTTCGATCTTTCTGCGAGTCAAAATGTGGCCTCCTTTTCGGCTCAGCTTCCTGCCATTCCCCTCGTCCCTTTCGAGGTACGTTTTCCCTCAGTGCAGACTGCAATAGCCAATCACTGATGTGTAGTAGATTCCCGGAGTCCTCGTGTTTGGCCCGATGATAGTGGCGGAGTTTGACATGAGTTTGAGCCTTGCCCAAAGCATTGGCTTTTCATATGGCTTCAACCTCTCCGTTAGTTCACCTCAGCCATTCCATCCTTTAGTCTTTTTCACTGACTTGTATCAGGTCCCTGCAAATTCCAAAGTGGAGCTGAACATGAACGAGATCTCCAACTCGTCAATCACAGGCTTGTAAGCTACCTCACCATTTCACCAAATTCGTAACTAAACGCTGCTCAGTGACAAAACAACCGTCCATGCCTTGCCATTCCAAGCCAAAACCGCTCTTGTTTCCCTTGTAGCCAGTATCAGCTTCAAACCTCAGGTCCTCCTCGGCATCAACACGGCAGTAGGAAGCGTCCAGGGAGGAATCGGCGCCTTTCTCGAACTACCCAACGTTTCTGTCAATGTGACTCAGCTTAGCAATGTCAACGAGAAGTGCGAAGCCGTCTCAAATGGCGATGGCATGCTCACATCAGTGCTGGACAATGTCCGTGGGAACTTCACGAATATTGTTCCCACCGTGGACATCAATCTGGGAGCGCTGGCGAGACTCGAGGTGGATGTCCCAGGGGTTTTCACCGAAGCAGCTGCTGTGCAAACCGTACTGGCTTCGACTTCATATCCCTTGCCGACGGCGTGCTTGCAGTTTGACTCGGAGAGCGGCGAATACAGTTCTCCTACTCCTACTCCTGTATCGTCGGCTGTAGGCAAGGTTGCGACAGCTGAGGCGAAGAAGAGCCGAGCAGCTTTTGTGGGAACCAATCGCGGGTCGTTGTTATTATCTGCAATTGCATGTCTATGTCTCTTTTAAATTGAAGTTGGAAGAATGTATTGTCTGGGAAGCTCAGTATGTTTTGGCACCCAGGTCAGGTATATATTTCTTGGCAGTCATTGTGAGGTTGCTAATATCACCATTTCAGGAGATCGCAGGATCAGAGTATTCGACAGTAGCGTCATAGTTGTCGACCTGGTAGTAACCCATTAATATTACTCTACCTATGCATGTGCTTCAAACCTGCCCACAGGCTGAAGCTATTACTGTACTCTGTCGGTCTCAGTTCACTTATGAGTCACATGATGAGTCAATGAAACTGCGGGAGCTGCATGACATGCCGCGATCAACCAATCAGATGATAAAACTAAGAAGGTGGGGAAGGCCGTCGGGGTCCCAAAGGGGTTTAGGGCGTCCAACAGGCGGGGACCTAAAAGAGGAAAGGCGGGCGCCTTAAGTTGGTGACTGAGGCTGTGAAGGGTAATGGTCAGCTTCATCGTATTTGGCTCTTGTTGATGACCTCCCCTCTTCTTCAGGCATCTCTTTCTTTTCATCCATCATTCTTCAGATCCTCTCCTCCTCAATCAGAGCATACGCCTGTCACCTAGGCTGCACGACCTTCTGCCTTTTGGCGAGCTAAATCCTCAAAAGTACATTCCTTGACTCTCGCAAGACCGTAAATAGCCGAGATCTTATCTCGAAGACGGACGGCCTCATCTCTGATATCAATCAATCTTCACATCGTCATTCGGCATCCCCTTTTGTCATTCAGGGTCATTCTTTAGTGCAATCGAAGCAATGTCTGCAAACCAATCACTGTATCAGATGGAGCATCCTGCTCGCGCCGAGGAGTGGGTTGACTTTAACGACTCCTTCAAGTTCGCAACGGGGTATCTGGAAAGTAATCCGCCCTCGCTGGACTCGATCTCTCCAAAAGACTTGGAGTTGGTGTACAGTGATGCAGACGCGCTGAATTGGGACTCGGAAGCCGCTCAATGGCCCCAATCAGCCTTTTCTGACCTCGTTACCTTCGAGGACCCTTTAATAGGAAGCACAGAAATGCCATCGGACATGGCTGGCTTCTCTGAGAGTATTCCTCCACCACCATCGTTTCCGGAAATGGAGTGCTCTGTCTCGGCATTTGACGACACATGGTCATCATTCGACGCCTCTATGGCAGAAAACTTCTACTCACCGTCGACTTATCGACAACTGATCGAATCTCAGGCAGCCGCTGACCCGCGCTGCTTCTCGAAAAAGGAAAAGCGTCTCGAGGCTTCCATTGCTTTGCACCTGCAGCGCTTGCAAGATGCTGCGACGGCTGATCTCAATCTGTCTTCAGACTCATGCGGTAGCCTTTCCTCTCCTTGCTGGCCAGAGTCTGCAGGAAGCGCATCTGAGTCGCAGTCTCGGGGAAGCCCGTCCAGCACATCACCCTGTGAACCCTTCGCCAAGTCATCTACCCCACCCTCTTCAAGACCGAGCCCACTCAGCGGCGGAGTAGAGTTGGTCCTTGATTTGAATATGAATACGACCACCAATCTGCCGAAAAAGCAGAAACCGCGGTCCCAAGCCCAAAAAGAAAACTACATCAAAGTCCGAAAACACGGGGCCTGCGAAAAACATCGAAAACAGCATAAGCGGGTAGGTCAACATCCTCGGCCAGATCATATCATGCTAATGGTGTACAGTGCAACTGCCTCGACAAGTCTGCTTCTCGTGTTCTGAACAACTCTGCCGTTGCGGCGCTAGCCCAACCCTCCAAGGCCCGACTGGAGGTCAGAAACACCGGCCAGAACGTTATTACTGCAACCAAGCGCCTCAGCACCAGTACCCTGTCGACCCTACCACCCGCAATTTTGGACAGGAACCGTGCGGTCAAATCGGTGCCTGGATCTGTTCAACCAAGCACTGCTATTTCGCCAACGGTAAAGACGCATGTACAACACGTGGAACGTTCTGTTTATAATTCCGCTGGACGTGTAAACACCGTGATCCCGCCGACCATTTCGACGAACGTTCAACCCTCGAGGCGTTCCGCTCACAATTCGGCTGGACATGCAAACACTGCTCTTTCGTGGACGCCCACGTCGAATGCTTCGGTCATGGAGCGTATCGTTCAAAATCCTGGTGGACGCGCAGTTATTTCGGTAAAATCTCCAGTGAATGTCCAACGTTCCGAGTGTTCGGCCAAGAGTTCTGCCGGACGGCAAAACAGCGCGCACGCGTATATTCGAGATTGTCAGTCGCCCAAGGAGGCGAGACCTTGGCGTACAGTCGACACCACTTCGTCGGTGCCCGGTCCGCTGGTAACCCAGAACACTCAAACTCCGACAGCCGGATTCCGTGGCTGGCAAGATGGAGCTGTTCGTGCTGTTCATTTCAGTCCTGGCCTACTCCGCGAGTCGTCCGGTGTACTCCGGCCGTTCAGACACAAGCCGACTTTCCAGCACGAAGTTGGAAAGGTCGCCGAGAGCCAAAGCAAACAGGCAAACAAGCACGCAAAGGGCAAAGAAGATTTCTGGTTCAACAGTTGGACTTGGAGTCTTGGAAGCCGAGCAGAAGCGATCCAGAATTCTACTGTTGCGGAATATGCTGGTGCGGTTGTTCGCAATACTGCCCTAGCGTTCTCGGCCTTCTGGCAATCCTCTACCTCGGTCACGTCGTGGGCAGGAGTACTCCTTGGCCGGCTAGTTCTATCGTCTTCTCGTCAGCATATGTTGGCCAGAAAAGGAATGGGAGTGGCTTAAGAGTGCCAGTCTTGTTCCTCGACTTACTGTCCTTTGAGCGTTTCCGTCCTTATGCTTGATGCTTGATTGTGAAGTTCTTCAGCGATTGTTACACTTGATATCCCACAGATACATCAAAAGTTATGTCGAATAGATTTTCTTGTCATGTTGAAGCAGTATCTAGAAGTCTAGATCGCTACGTCGAATATGCTGCCCTTTGCATTTAAGGATTTATCTAGGGCGAACCCTCCCAGAGCCCGTTTCTTAATGCTGGCTGACTCTTGGTGAAGCAAACTCAAGAGATAGAAGCTAAATAATGTACATGACAGTTCCCACCTAGTCGAAACATAAATATTCTCCGACCTAGTTTTGCTGACTCTCTGAAGTTATCCAAACTCATCGATGCCCCGCACTGGATTGGCCCTGGCCTGAGGACCAGCAACAAATCATGCATATGCGCTGACAAATGACTTCCAAGTATGCCATATCCATCGCATCATTATGACAAGACTTTTTGATCTTCTGATCTTCTGATCGGGGATCGTCTCGCTTATCTTGCTTGAGGAATTAGGAGGTACAGTCAACGTGGGGGCCACATGACTCGCGGTCATCCTTGTTTTTTATCACTTTTCCATGGTTCCTCCACTTTAATAGTCTCAATACTCCTTTTCTCGACATCTCTCAGACAAACATCGATTGTTATTCAATTGAATCAATAACCATGAAGATTGAAACTTTTAGCGAGATAACCTCGCACAACCTGCGAACATTCCAAAATCACTGTGTCTCCGAGATCTCTGGTTCTCTTGGTGATCTGGGCACCTTTCTCCCCATCGCCATCGCCCTGGCCGTCAATGGGACCGTCTCACTGTCCAGCACTCTAATATTCTCCGGCATCTTCAACATTCTAACCGGTCTGTTCTTCGGGATCCCACTGCCCGTGCAGCCTATGAAGGCCATTGCCGCGGTCGCCATCGCCCGATCCTTCAGCAACGGGACCATTGCTGCCGCCGGGCTCTTCGTAGGCTTATGCATTCTGTTCTTCAGTGTGACGGGTCTACTTCACTGGTTTACCAATGTGATCCCAATCCCGGTCATCAAGGGGATCCAGGTCGGCGCGGGGTTGTCCCTGGTCATCGCCGCGGCGGGGAAGACCCTCGCGCCGCTGGGGTGGATCCAGCCTTCGTGGGCGGATAATCGTCTGTGGGCCATTGCGGCGTTTATCTTTCTGCTATTCACGAACATCTATCGCAATGTGCCGTATGCGCTGATCGTGTTCGTCCTGGGATTGGCGTTCGCCCTTGTTCAGTGTGCTCTGGCGGCGCGTCTGCCGTCGCTGGAGATCTGGCGTCCGTTCGTGGTGATTCCCGGGCTGTCGGAGTGGAGGGCTGGTGCGCTGGATGCGGGAGTCGGGCAGATCCCGCTGACGACGCTCAACTCGATTGTGGCGGTCGTGCACCTGGCGGGCGATCTTTTGCCACGGGTGAAGACGCCGTCCATCACGGCCGTCGGGTTGAGTGTGGCTGGCATGAATCTCGTTGGGTGCTGGTTCGGGGCGATGCCGGTCTGCCATGGCTCCGGTGGGCTAGCGGCGCAGTACCGATTCGGGGCGCGTTCTGGCTCGAGTGTCGTTTTCCTGGGGGTGTCGAAACTGGTGATTGGGGTTTTCTTTGGCGAAACTCTGGTCGAGCTGCTGAAGCGGTTTCCTTCCGCGCTGCTCGGCGTGATGGTCATCGCTGCCGGTCTAGAGCTGGTCAGTGTCGGCGAGAGTCTCAACACCACTGGAGCCAGGGATATCGCCGGGTTCGGACAGGGACTGACAGGCGATGGCCAGCATGAGATCGGGCCCATGCTCAGTGATATCGAGCGAAAGAGGCGGTGGACCGTCATGATGGTTACCGTGGGCTTGCTAGTGGGGTTCAAGAATGATGCCATCGGCTTCGTGGCGGGCATGCTTTGCCACTGGGTGTTTCAGCTGCCCTGGGCGTTTGAGCGAGCACGACAGAGATGGAGCGAGGGAAGAATCAGAGTATAACCTCAATCAACAGATGCTGCCTACGCTGCTACGACTTACGACTTTGCACGACTTGCACAACTTGCACGACATCCATTCTGTACAGCTATTCAACTACAACAAATCCTTCATATCCACATCCGACTCCCTCCTCAACCTCGTCCCCTGATCCGTCTCAAACTCCCTCGTAGCCCTCTGCTCAGCCGAATACCCACTCTGCCCTCGGGGCCGGGGCCGATACCGCGGCACCCCATCCGCATCGTAATCGGCACGCTGCTCCTCATACGCCCCTGTGTCCGCATTGTAAGTTCTCGCACCAGGCAAAGGGGTCCCGATATCGTAATCATACGCCGATCTCCCCACCGACGAACTCCACCACTCATCCCCCCGACTCCTCTCATCCCGCTCGTTCTCGCCCCCCGTCGTCGGGATCCCATACTGCGTCCCCGCGTCGTACGCCGTCGCCCCCGTGCCCCGCTCGTCGTCGAGATCCGTGATCCGCCGGATCCCGCCCGGCAGCGTCTCCGTGCCCGCCGTTAGCATCTGCTGCTCCTGGCCTGTGCGGTCGTAGCGGCGCTCCTCGACCACGGCCGGCTGGCCGAGGTCTTGGTGCGCGGTCCGCACCACCGTGGTCCCGCTCGGGTCGGTGTGGCTGGTGGTCGTGTACCGGTGGCCCGTGGTGGTGTTGCCGTTGGTGGTGTTGGTGGTGGAGCTGTAGTAGTAGGAGGAGCTGGTGTAGGAGTCGGTCATTTTCTTGTTCTTGTCTTTTACAATCAAAATCAAAGCCTTAAGCCTAAGCCTATTGTAAGTGGAAGTCTATGTATGATTTGGCTTATTTACAGCAGTACACGGAGATGTGTATTCGGGCTTGTTTATATACTTCCCGTGGCGAGGAATCCGTGGCTTGACATCATCGCATGGCATCATAACCATACCTTGTCCATGGCGAAGCGACTCTCCGCCTCCACACTCGGTACCAGTACCAGTCTTGCTTATTGGATCTAGAATCCCGATCGATGGCCACGATAGCTAAACAGTGAGACCATGGTTGTACTAAGGCCATGATAGTTTGGACAGCCGCATACATACTAGGCAAGTATACAGCCAGGGCTATAGTGCGCCTTAACTAAGTAACAGGCTTAAAGCAGAGCTGATCCTAGAGTGTCCTAAATCCGTACTAAACGATAACTATTTTAGAGTCCTTATTTTAATACTGGTTTTATCACCGTCACATTAGTCTATCAGTAGGATCTGCACACTGATAAGATCGTTGAGCTACGCTACGGGTTACTGAACTCGAATGGTATAAGTTTCGCATTCACTTTGTTGGAGTTATCCTGGGATAGCGAGAGACTAATGAGAGTCAAAACTAAAAACACGAGGAGGTAAGGACTGGACAGCAACTTGGTTAACCAGGTTGTTAGAGGAGCGTATTGCAGCTCAATAGTCCTCACCACGACTGATGACTTCTTTCCCACCGCTGTGGAGGAGAACCGTATGCTCGAACTGGGCCGTGTAGGATCCCTTCACATCGACAAGCGGCGCATAACTTTCAACGATGCCATTGTCGATCAAATTCTTCATCTGTGTAGTAAAGTCAATAAATGCGTACACAATGTCGTCTAGTTGCTTATGTTGCTTACCCCAAGATGATACTTCTCCACCCCAAGACGCTCGAGATACCGGCGAGAAAAGACGATACTCCCAAAGTTGGCGTCGATGGTTTTGAGGAGAGACTTGGCCGAGGAAAGACGCAGATTGGCACCAGACATGTGCTCGTTTCTGCCGTAGCCATAGACTCCGAACTGCTGCAGTGTGAGAAAATAGAACGACTGAAAGGCAAAGAGTGCGGTGCCCCTACATCATCGTCCAGGAATCCTTTGCCAGTACTTCCAAAAGTCTCAATGGCAAACACTTCTCCCTCTTCCATCTTTTGTTGGTTGTTGTTTTTGACAAAGGGAATTTGTTTACCACCGTGGATATGGTACCGGAGAATATCGTGGCCAGTGAGGTTCCGGACAGCTTTGACAGGGAAGACTTTTCCGTCAATTTCGACTTCGTAGCTCTCCATCACCTCCTGGATCGCGGCGCCAATGTCACGCATCCTTGCGTCAACACCAGCATGCTATCTGCGCATCAGCATCACGGTGTCCAGCTCAAATTTCCGGAGAAAGACATACCTTGATACCGGTATTCGTTGCCTCCCTCACTGCAGTAAGGAGATTATCGTACTTGTCGTCAAAAGCGACTGTAAATGCCGAATCGACAATGCGACCATTCACATGCACACCAAAATCTACCTTGAGGACATCGTCTTTTTTCAGGATGACGTCTTTCTCACGCGGATTTGGGGTCCAATGAGCGGCAATGTTATTCAAGCATAAGCCGGTGGGGAAGCCCATGCCGGCTTTGAAGAAATCTCCAGGCTCAAGTCCCTGATGGCCGGAAAGCGCGCGAACACCATCTTCGATACCCTCGGCAATCGATAGAAGAGTTGCTCCCGGCTTGATAAGCTCTTTCTGCGCATATTGGCGCACCTGGCGATGGATTTCGGCAGCCTGGCGGTAATCGGAGAGAAAGTCGTCGTCCCAAAGACGCGAGTTGTAACGCGACTCTTCGTCGGTCGTGCGCGACGTACAGTCGTACGGGACGAGTTCTCCGACGGGATACTCCGAGGGGAACAGAGTCGAGACCAGTACGCGCGGTGGGTTAGTTTGCTTGAGCCCAGTCACAGAGAGAGTTCCCGTGTTGGTCTTCTTCTTCTTCTTCTTGTTGTTGGACTTCTTGCGTTTCTTTTTCTTTTCTGTCATGGATAGACTGTCAGTGGAGATTCACTTGATCGATTTGAGGAGTGGTTCATTCAGCTCACCAACATTGGAAGCGGCGGTGTTCACCCTATTTTCTTCGGCATCATCGTCGTCGTCATCACCAATGACTCCGCGATCCAGATCGGCCGATCCCGAGCCATTTCGAGAAGTTTGAGGGTCGGGACTGGCTGGCTTGAGGTCATTGGAGTTGGAGGCTGTGGTAAGGATAAATTAGAGTTGTTGACGGTTGTTGGTTGTGGAAAGGTGAAAGTCATACCATGAGGAGCCTGCCAGTGTCCTTCAGGGGTCTTTGATCCCATGCTGTGGTTCCAAATCGCAGTGCTGACATGAACTGATGGGCAGGCAAATTTGACAATTTGACAATATTGTCAGGAAGAAAAGAAAGCGGGGATTGAACGTCGCTGACAGTTGGTTGCCTGATAATCAGTTGCCTGAAAAGGTAAGGTTTGCATTGTTTTGGCTATTTTGGCTCTCGGATACAAATGGAGACATTCATGCCAAGTACCATCACACTTCGGAGATTTACTCTGCTGCCACCACGATCATCTGCCTATTCTATCACTATCCTTCAGCTAGGAGATTTCATCCATGGAGACCACCATTAGGTTCACGGCTCGTGCCTACTTACCTCGAGGCTTAAGGACAGCCTGTAATTATGAGTTGATGTCCTCACTCCTCACAGTCCTCACTCCGAGTACCCTCGTGCTAAAATAGGATCACGTATCGTCCAATGATGCTCAGTGTCAATTGAGTTTCCATGCAAGAGATTTGTCAAAATCCCGGTTATTATCACTACTGAGTACTCTCGATCTACTGGTATGTAGGTGAGAGTGATCGAGGAACACCTAGAGTAAGGCGCTAAATGTTTGCTTTCTCTTTTCCCCTCTTCTGCAGGCCCCTTGCCTTTTGTCTCCCTCAGACACGAGAAAAAACGCAATGGACAAAGCAAAGACAAACGCAAAGGAAAAAGCAAAGAAAAAGCAAGGACAATAGTCTGCGAAAGTGCGAAGATGTTTCAAAGAATCTAAGCCGATTCATCCGACAATCAACCGACAAATCATTAGGAATAACCCCAACCGAGATACAGGAGATACAGGACGACGCGTTTCCCCAAATTGCTCTGGCCTCGATGGACAGTTCGTCCGGACGTCGCCGGATCAGCCAGCTGGGATTGACCTGTCACTTTCCATTGGCCATGCAATTTACTACGTACAGCCAGCTGATGGCAGGAAAGAAGATGTGGGGAACCAGGTCGGCTCAGGTAGCCACATTCTGCACGCAACAATCTTGCAGGGTTCGCTATGACTTGCGAGAACCACGATGAACCAATAGCGTCAGCCTGCCCCAGTACTTTTAGACGCCTGTTTCGCTCACTCTATCAATGGAGCGATCTGGGCTCGCACAGCAGTTTGCATGAAGAGGAAGCTACCCTACTTTGGTGCTAAGGTCATTCAATCCTCCAATCTGCAATAAACAATTGTGGTAGCTACTGCAATCCAGAGCGCGAGGAAGAACTGGCGCCGCTAGTGAAGCTCGCATCTGGAGGAGAGCTGCTTCTTTTCCCCACCTCTACTGCATACGTACGCATCAAAGGACAAATGAGGGTACGCTTTTGCTTTCTTTTGCCAGGATAGCAGACATGTCAGTTTCCAAATCAGTCAAGCCGCTATCGAGGGTGGTCTCCGAGGAGGGCCATCTCGCTGAACCGCAGTGCAACAGGTCCTCTTGGACGCAGATGGTAGGCGTAGAACGCCACTGTCTCGAATCCCCTGTCATTCAGCCAGCCTGTTACCGGCGACGCCGTGGGAGAGGGTGGATCTGGAACGTCTTCCTACTCCATGATCCTGCGAAGCCCAGACTGAGTGTCGGGCGCTCCGTTTAGAGGATTCCATCCCAATGCACATTCTGATGCATGCAGTCCAGACGGTTGCTCCGTACAGTGCTGGCCGTCGTGTACAGCGAGTAGCATACGAATATCCTTCCTCTTTTCCTATGAATATTTAAGGGACCTATGCCCTTTCAAAATCGTCTCGCAGCTCTCGTCTGCAAAATCTCTTATCCTCTTACTCTATGGTCCTTTCTACCTGACGCCGGTTTGAGTTGCTTCTTTTGTTGTTTTGCGAGTCGTCGCCGTGACTCAAACAAGACGAAAGTTGATTTCGATTCCCCTAGGCCCGCAGTCATTGTACCTCCAACTAGTAATCCAAAGCAATCTTCTACCGATACCCCTCCACCTGTCGTCACTCAGGCTTCAGAACAGTCAACAGATAACAACACCTCTACTCTAGCTCCAGCCATCTTAACTACCATGGCAGCCACACTTTCCTCTCCCTTGCCGCCTGGTTTGCTAGCCAACAACAGACGTGTTTCGGGTCTCATGGACAGCGATGTCCTCTCAAACAATGGCGTCGCCCGTTCCGTCACTTCCCGTAGGGTCTCCTCCAGGAAGTTCAAGACTGTCGAGACATCAGAAGTATCCAGCTTGGTGCACTCCCTCAAGCGTCGAAGTGGCGACGAGCTCGGCGCTGGTGCATCATCCAAGCTGATGAACCATACACATGATTCAGTCTTGGACTGGATCCGTTCCCAGCGGATGAGCCTGCTGCCCCCTGAAGGGAGTAGCTACGACAAGGTGCTATCATGGGCGCAGCTTTTTGTCGAGAGGCTGCACTCTTTCGACGAGGCAATTGAAGAGTTTGCCAGTGATAGCTATTTAGCTGCGCGGTTGGCCTATGGCTATTGTGCTCTGTTACTCGAGGTACAATCATGTATCCTACTCAAATGACCTCACAGGCTGACCCCCTCTCAGCTAGGACAGGAAAATGCGTCCGCGCTGATGATCTCTTTTGGCTTCTTCTACAGCACTTCGATGAAGCTCGGAAATCTACTTGAGCGAACGGAGCTGTTCAGCGTCTCCCAAGAAATTCGAGAGCAGCTGGTTCTCGCTCTTGCGGACTTGGTCACCCTGGTCGCCAGTGTGTCCATGCATTTTCACAAAGCGATCCTCGGCCTAACCAGTGCATCGATCTCCATCGACCTTTACAAGACCTTCCCTGGCCAGATTCAGACATTCCGTGACCGATGCGAGAAGATTTCCGAGGCCATGTGGCGTCATCAACTCTTGAGGGAGAACTTGGACGTCGACAAAGGTACACCCCTCCTTTTGTGCTCTTGGATAACCGCTGACCAGGAACAGTGTCTGATCCAAAGGCAATCAAGCTATGGCTGAGCCCCGAAGATCGTGTTCTCGGTAACGTCGCAGAGCAAAGCTCCCATCTGGCCCATGACCGGGAGGAAATGACCTGTCTTTGGATGGCACCTTACCTGGCGCGTTTTTTGAAGAGTCCACTCAAAGCTCTTTCTATCGCTGGCAAGCCCGGTTCCGGACGAACCGTTTTGGCCTCGGTGATTGTTGATCAGCTGCAGCACACGATCGGGGGTATTTCCTACGCCACATTGTTCGTTCCGATCAGTGAGTATTCCAAACTCTCCATTTGAGCATCCTCCTAATTCCGTCCCCAGATGCAAGAGTGCCAGCGGAGACTACACCGCGTGCGGTAGCCAGAAGCATTCTGTACCAGCTTTTCGATAAGCGCATCGGAAACGTGCAGTTGCTGCAGATCCTGAGCGTTGCTCACGAGCGCAGCAAGAAGACCACTAATGAGCAGGATTATGACACTCTTCTGTGGAATGCGTTGGAGGCAGCACTCAGCGTCGCCCTTCCTGGCGCCAAAGAGCTTGTCATTGTCGTTGATGGCGTTGATGAGGGCTCCTGCAGTGAAACCGCCATGCTCAAACTGCTGACCACAGCCACTGCTAAGGGGAGTAACGTGAAATTGATTACACTTGGTGCACTCAAGCCTCCCACTGCAGCAGATCATGCCTTTGTCCAGATCACCGAGGAACTCATCTTCGATGATATCGCGGCTGTTGTACGCGATCTGTTACAGCACAGTCGTGTCTTCTTGGATATGCCTGAGCTGGATCAGGAAACCATCGTTGGTCGCATCACCGAGGCGTCCCAAGGCTCGTTCCTCTGGGGCAAGCTCGCCACAAAGCGGGTTCGCTACGAGGAGACTGACGAAAGCCTCCACAAGGCTGTCGATGCCCTGTTGGCTGCCAAGCTTACTCTTACCGACTTTGTCATGCACCTTTTGCAAGGACCCAACGTCACTGATGATGCAAAGCACATGTTGCTCTGGCTTGTCACTGCTGATCGACCGCTTCTATTGAAGGAGCTCGAGCTTTTGGCTTCCATACAGGTCGACAAGCTCACGGTGGCGGACCGTAAGCTGGACGTATTGCAAGTCTTGAAACCACTCAATGGTCTGGTATTCGTGCAAGATGGTCAGGTGTTTCTTCGTCATGGTCTCGTCAGGGCCTCACTCCTGGATATCTTCAGCAAGGGCAAACTAGTTTCGACCGTCAAAGACCGGCACGCCGATCTCGTGACTCGCCTGTTGATTTACATCCGGGCGACAGTGACGCAGGAGAACGAACTCTCCCTTGTATCGCTGGACTGGCACGATACCGACCGCCTCATGAACAGGAATCCCCTGCTCGAATTCGCCGTCCGCTACTGGGTGCACCATATTCGGCAGACCTCAGCGTTCGCAACCAAACGTGAACTTACAGCAGCGAAGGAGTTCGCCAAGGTGCTACCGGCTTCGATCACGACCCTGCGACTGGAGAGCACGCTGTGGGAAAATGCACCTACACCCACGCTGCAGCTATACTTGACCACCGTCACCAACATCTACCGCCAGATGCTGTCAGCGAATCATGTTGTGACTCTTCAGTCCATCATCTTCTTGGCTCTTTTGCACCAGCGGCTCGATTGTATCTCCGAAGCCATCCCTCTGTTCTATGAAGCTGCCACGCTGAGCCGCACGCTTCTGACCTCGCGCCATATCGTGACAATGCAAATGGCTAGGACCTTTGTGGAGCTGACCGAGCAGAGAACCACAAGCACCAAGACCGAGATTATGATCAAGAGAGAAGAGGTCTTGGTGCTATTGGTTGAGTGCTACAAGCGTCACTATGGAGAGGATTCTGAAACGGTGGTCACTCTTCTCAGGCAATTGGTCGAGCACTACCGCCTGATCAAGGAAGAGCAGAAGGTTCAAGAGATACTCGCTTCAATTGAGTCCATTACCACGCACCATCATCGTCATGGTTCCAGTGGTGCTAACGGAGAGCTGGAGATTCGTCTCCGGGGCAAGGGCGCTGACGGGTCAAGTGCTATCGGCGTCGGATTTTCGCTGGACTATGAAGAAGGCGACGAACTCATCCAAGAATCCGAGTCGTACGACGTTGAGGCATGGATCAGACAAGCTGAGATCTACGTGGCCGAAGGCAAGTTCGAACTTGCCGAGCGTACTTATGTCGAGATCTGGCAGCGAGTGAGCAGGGAGTACCGCACTCATTACTCTGCCTACTGGGAGGAGCGGAAGATGACCACTGTGCTGGCGTACTCTAAGTTCCTTGTGTCTCAGAAGAGAGAATACGAGGCCTCCTCTGTGCTGTCAAGTCTGTGGCAGGAGTATGAACAGGCAAGCATCTCGATCTCCGAAACTTCCGTCTCCTACTTCCAGGAAGTCGCCAAGATGATGACGGTCGTTGGTATCTCCGAAGTGGCACTCTCGGTGTACAAGCGCTGCTCCAGATACTATGAGAGCGTCAACTCAACCCACAGCTCTACGTACAAGGAGATCCAGGAGAGCATCCGAACGACCTCGAAGGAGGTTGTCAAGTCCTCCAGTTCTTCGAGCAAGGTCATATCGGAGACGATTCTCGAGGAGATCTTTTACGAAGGCACCAGCTCCGAGACTATCGAAGAGACTTCTTTCACAACGGTGCATCGGCATATTGAACTGTACATTTCGCAGCATCGCTGGCAAGACGCTACGCGCGTGATCAAGAAGATCCTCCGTCTTGTCTGGCCTTCTCTCTTTGCGCCATCGGTGCAGGATGTCACCCTTCCAGTGAAGCATGTTGAGCATTGCGTGGAGCTTGCTGAACGTCTCAGTTTGTGCTATCATTCTCGACGTCGCTTGAGCAAGGAGGAGGACATCCGCCTGAGGGTGTACCGAGCAGCCCGTGCCGAGAGGAAGGTGGAAGACAAGCTGCGCGAGCGAGCTACCACCCAATTGCTTCGTTTCTTCGAGCACACCTCGCAGACGGAGATGATCATCAACCTTCGACAGGAGATGCTGAGCGACTATATCGAAGCTTACGGGGCTGAGCATCAGCTTGTTATCAAGACGCTCTGGGTCCTGGCCGAGCTAACGCGTCCTCGTCCGATTTTCATCGAATACTACCAGCAAATAATCCGAATCTTGAACAAGGACTCGCAGGTCTGCCATACCGAGGCCATTGAGCCGATGGTAATTGTCGCCACTGAGCTGTGGAATCAAGGGCGCTATCTGGACGCCGTCGCGTACTACAAGATCATTTTCAACACGTTCCTGACCCAGCCCAAGCTCAGTCCCAAGTTCCATGTCCACGAATTCGTACAGGAACTTTTCGAGCGCTACACACGCTGCTTGCGCAGCGTTCACGCCGAGTTCACTGTGCTACACAAGGTCACTGTCGAATATCGAGCCCGGTGTGCGGCCATTTTTGGTGTGACTGCATCTATTACCATCCGAGCGACCCTGACTCTCGCGAAACTCTGCCAGGAGTCTAAGCGGTTCGAGCTTGACGCGATCGCTCTCTATGAGGAGCTTCTCAAGATCGAGTCCACGGAACTAGACAGAGAAGAAATCACCGCGATACTGGACGGTCTCATTGAGGAACGAGCAGAGGCTTCTACCTCTTCCACTCACAGTGAACGGACTTTCAAGGTCTTGCGGAAGCGCATCACCACCGTGCGTGAGACGCACGGCTGGGCCCATGAGGAATCTCTGACCCGGATGAAAGAGATGATCACCATCTACACTGAGCGGAAGGAAACCGAGACTGTGGTGCGCGAACTCACCGAGACGACCGTGAATATCCTGATGTCCGAAACGTCTTCCACTCGCTTGATCGCTGCAGCCAGCACCATCGCGTCCTGCTATATTGCAGCGGGCCAGATCCAAAAAGCGGTCGAGCTCTCGCACGAGATTTATCGGCAGATTGTTATGAAAGAAGTCGTTAACGTCAAGACTGTCCAGTTTGACCTCTCCTCCAAGGAGCGCAAGAGTCTCACATTTTTGGCGCAGCTCGAGTATACCCTTCGGCGCAACTCCTCGCTCACGGTCACTGAGATCCTCGCCGCGTTGACCACCGAGTATGTCTACTTTGAGGAGTTCCGGCGCCTTGTCAAGTCCAAGAGCACCATCCAGACGGTCACTGTGTCTGCTGCTCGACTGTACCACTTCCTGGTTGTTAATGACCGGCAAGCTGCGGCGGCCCGGGTCTTTGATGATTTCCTCGGCTATTTCGCCGCCACGGAGGGCAAGCGCGTGAATCTGACCGAGACCTCGCGGGTGAAGATCCTGGTCATTACTATCCTGGATCACTTCAGCTCCCATCATTCGCACGACTTTGTCCGCTCCATTGGAATTGCCGGCGTACATCGGGTCATGGAACTTCTCAAGGACCAACGGTATGAAACGGCATGTGATCTGGCGCTGGCCAGTTTCAAATACTTATCGGCTCATGACGTCTACCGGAGTGCTGCGATCATCAAGTTTGCCTTTATCTTGGGTATGACCATTTCTGGTCGCGATGTTGTGCCTCGCCCCGACGACGCCATTCGCAAGAAGCTCCTGGGTGTGTCCGCTGTCATCATTCAGGACGCTCTCCGTGTCATCGACGAACTCAAGATCGACCTCTCGCAGATCGGCCTCCACCACCTGAACAACCTCATCGGCCTGCTGGGCGAGCAGCAAGACTACAAAACTCTGGCTTGGCTTCTCAACAAACTCTGGAACAGCCGCGAAGCTCAACGTACCTGGAAGCCATATATCACACTTGCGCTTGGGCGCCGCCTCGTTCTGGCCCGCTACCTCGTCGGCGACTCTATGGCCGCGCTGCGCTTGGCCGAAGACATTGTGTACAACTGCCGCCGTGTGCACGGCGCGTGCCACCCCGCTACACTGGATATCTCCGTCCTTTTGTCCCAGCTGTACATTGGCGTCGGCCAGCGGTACCAGTCCCACAAGAACGGACAGGAGATGGCCAACCGGTACTACAAGAAGAGCGCGGCGCTGCACGAGAACCTCCTGCGCATCTTCAGCGACCCCTCGTTTGCCGAACTGGAGTGCGGTCTTGACAACAGCATGAGCCTGGATGGCTCCACCTACGACCTTGATCTGGGCGAGCCCGTTGGCCATGTCCCGGACGGCGAGCGTGTGCGTCGGCACCTGTATCTCCTCAAACTTGCTGTGCAGCGACTGGGTGATTGGCCCAAGGACTACAGCGAGTATGAGCGGCTGAACGCGGAGCTCTTCCGGGAGTTTCCGTCTGATCTGAAAGGTGTGGAGGGAGTGGAGAAGTGGGATATTAAGGCCTTTGGGGCGGGCAAGGCGGAAGGGAATGAGGATATGTTGGAGACTGACTTTAAGGGGTGGGAATTTTTGGAGGGACCAGTGGAGGAGTAAAAGGGCCAGTGGAGGAGTAATCTCTGCTTTGTGGCCTTTGTATGTCTGAGTTGTAATCATTCTTGTGTTTGTATGTCTTGTTTAGGATGTTACCAAATTGCTTCGACTGCAGTATTCAATCATTGGAATAGCACTTTTTCAATGCTTTTCTTCTTACTTCATGTAGAGTCAATAACTGGCTATTAATCTCCCGAGTAGTTTGTGCTTCACTTTAACCATTTAAATAGGATAGTAAGATGAAGATCTCCCGCTGCCTATTGTCTGAGAAGAATAATATGATAGCTGATTAGAATACGCGCACGGCCCCTGAAAGAGGTATCATTTGCTTACTTCCTGTCACTGTGAGCTGCAGAGTCCACAGAGTAGATCACAGCTGAGTGGATATAATTGCTTTTTCTTCGCTGATCTGTTGGTATTTCAGCGAATAGTTCTAAGCAATGGCTTCTGTGTTTTTCAATAGTATGCACATTACTCTGCATTTCCCTCTTATAGACTGCCGTGCGCCTCTGTTGACTGTTCTGCCAGATACACACTACTGCTCTCCGTCAAAATGCTCGGTGCTATTGGCATTCTAGTAAATCACCTTGCCAATACATGGCAGGACCTTGTCGAGCAATATCCCGCCGGCGTAATCGAGATTGGAATCTCGGTGTTCGTCTCTATATTCGCTCTGATCGTCCCCTCGACGATATTCCTCTTGATCGACACAACCTTCCCCGACTTCGCCAGACGCCACAAGAAGCAAGCAGACGCAAAACGGCCTCATGGCGTTCAGCTCGTCAAATGCATCCTCGTCGTGATCCTCAACATCACCCTCGCCATCACCACAGTCGTCCTCTCCAAAGTACGGCTGGGCTGGGACTACTCGCCCTTCCGCGCAGACCCCAACCTCCCCTCAGCAGGAAGACTCCTCCTCGACCTAGTCTACGCCACGCTCTGTCGCGAAGTGATGGTCTACTACATCCACCGGCTCTCCCACTGGCCGTGGTTCTACAAGCACATCCACCGCGTGCATCACGAGTTCCAGGCGCCGATAGGGTTCGTCGCTGGGTATATCCATTCCATCGAGAGCGAGATCAACGGCGGCGCCCCGCTGTATGTCCCTCTGGCGCTGCGCCGAGCGCATATGTTGAGCTACATGGTTTTCTTTTTCGGGACTGTTTTCTATGTGGTGCTCGATCACACCGGCTATATGTGGCTTCCCAATGCCCGGGCTCACGATCTCCATCATGAAAAGGTCAACTGCAACTTTGGGTTGTTGGATTGGGTGCATGGGACGACTCCGAAGGATGGAGGGGTTTGTCGGAGAGATAGACATGATTGAGTAGTACGAGGTGTGAATAGATGTCAAGTTAGGGTAATGCACTACCGCTCTTGTACTGGATATAAGATAGTTTAGCTCGGAGAAAGGTAAGATCATACAGTCAGGAAATAGTATGACACGGCACTCAAAAACGACAGGAGAAGCGGCAAGGCAAATGAGATAGAGGAGCTGGCTATCATCTGCGAGCTAGCTGGACGGCTTCTGGCGGCAGTTTTCATCCTCTGCCATCTCAGCAACACCATGAAGAACTCCCAGGCCCCAAAGTCCGGCCACAGGGTATCCACGATCTGAATCTGCGTGTCCTGATGGCACTGCCAGAGCAAAAAGTCGCTCAGTCGATACACGCCAGATGATCGGACCAAGAGATCCACAGGCGCATTGTCCGCCGTGTCCATCTTGTCCGACAGCAATTGCGCTGTGATGGCTGTTTGAGGGTATCCCTCCACGCCCCTTCGCACGGCTCTCGTCATCTCGTCGCGCGACGAGTAGGCCACACATAGATTCAGCACAAATCGTTTCCCTCCAGCAGTAGCATCAACCGCCTTCGCGACCGCATCCCTAGTCTCATCGTCTAACAAGTCCAAGCGCCCCAGCACCCGGATCGCAAGACCGAGTTGCTGCACCATTCCGCCGGGAGCAGAACACCGTTCGAGTTGCTCTCGGAGTAGAGCCATTAACGCATCGACTTGTTCTCTCGGCCGGTGCAGGTTTTCAGTGCTGAATGCGTAGACCGTGAGTACCTTGACCCCGGCGATCTGGCAGGCTCCCATGACCTGCGGCTGTCAGTCAGACTTCCCGCATTAGATCTAGGTGATTTTCGTTTGGGTGCTAATATTACCGTCTCCAGCGCTGAACTCCCAAGGCGATGGCCTCGGTCAATTTGCATATCGTGCGTGCGCGCGAATCGCCGGTTTCCGTCCATGATGAGGGCGATGTGCTCCGGGATTGGGCCTTGTCGGGCGATGTTCATCAGGAGGTCTCGAGTCCAGGTCGAGTTTAACATCAAGTTTAACATCTTCGTTATGGGTGCTGTATACATGTTGCCGGCGTGCAGGTTCATACTGAAGACGCAAGATAAAAGCCACTGCCCAACCGAAGGAACAGATTACTATACCTCCAGAGGGTAGTAAGTATGCTATTCTACAGGTCAAAGTCAAACTACAATTCAGAAACCGGAAAAAGCAAATATGAAGCTATCTATGATTCTCTGAATTCGACATGTCCAATGCAGATCTTAGGAGCAGACACTGCCGACCAATTCTGCACTATCATTTCTACTACGTAGCTAGAAATGGTTGTCCTGACTCCTGACTCCTGACAGCTTCCTAGCTCAGTGATTCATGCATTCGACACACTCTGGTAGTCTGGTTAGGGCAAGTAAGTCAAAGGTGCATCCGTGTGATCGGCGGGAGATTCTCAATAGTGTCAAAAGTGGCGTCTCAGACTCAGCTGAAGTTAGAGCACGTTCCTCTTATTATCCATTGACATTATGAGTAGCAAACTAGCAATGCGAACTCTGATAATCTTATCACACCGCAAATGCAGCCAGCTACGTACAGCCAACACTCTGCAGAGGCTGTCAGCACTTTCTCTAAGTCCCCTCATATTACGAGAGGTGCTACGGAGTAGAATCTAGATCCTAAAATCGGCAGAAATTGTCGCCCAACACGCCAAGTTGCTTAACTACCAATTGTGTATTGAATAGTTTACTGCACTAGTTACATAGCCAATAATATTGTGGGAATATCCACATTTCTGGTCCCATCCTGCGAAGCTCCAGCTGTCACCGGCATCTCCCACGATTGAGACGGACCCAACCGGCTAGTTCTTCTCGCAAGAGTCGGCAAACTCCCGGAAATAAGCCGGCACCTTCTCCTCCCACAGCGCCGGGTTCGAAAAGAAGTCATACTGCGTCTGGCAGTTCGTAGTTAGAGGGCCCCAGAGGCTCACGGCATTGTCCAGGAAAACCCTCCACGTGTTGGCCTTGACACACTGCGCCATGGTCTTCACCTCGGAGGCATCCATGGCGCAGAGGTCGGCGTCGCCGGCTCCGCATTGCGTTCTAGCCATCCCGAACACGCTGTCCAGCGCGCTGGTGTATTGGGGGTTGAATTGCGGAGTACCCATGTTCTTGGTTTCGTTCTCGATGACGGAAACCAGAAAGTTGCGCGGGCTGGCCTCGGACTCGGACAGCGTGAATTTGCAACCGTTGTTGCAGATTTCTTGCTGGGCCTGGTCGACGAGACGGTTGAAGTCGACGGCCTGGATGACCGATGGGATCTGCAGGCAGGCTGTGGAGGGGAGGATGGATGGGAGGCTGGCCGCGGTGGCGAGGCCAGCGCTCATGGTGAGAGTGACGAGGGCGGGGACGGAGAAATGCATGATGATGATGGTTTGTGGTGACTGTCGCGATGCAAATGCAACTTGCAAGATATACTGATGAAGATGGGATGCACGATGCAGTTGTTGACAGTGGCAGGAGAGGTATTTATATTCGCTTCTGCGGAAGCTCCCAAGACCTATTCATTTTGAGTCCTGCACTATGGTCACAGTTGGTCTCCAGCAGCAGATAATAACACCATCAAGGTGCGCAAGCCACATGGTGACGGCTATTGCATAGATCAACATCAACTATTGACGCCGAAAAACGCCTCGAGGAAGGATCACAGACATATGCACCATATCACTTCCCATTATTAAGGATGAACTCAGGTCTTTCGAATCAAAGGATCAGCTGAGTTGACCGATATGTGCTTCTTGTTCCTCTGATCTGTCTCATTGGCTGCAAGCAAGCCACTTCTGCAGTTCCTGACTCTGTTGTCTGCATTGTTTTCCCGCTAGATACTCGAAATGGCAAGTCTGGAGTTCAATATGCGTCCTATTCGTATATGCAGCTAAGCATGCAAGCACCAATCTTCCCTAGAGATGTGATGGCACGGAGGTATCTCCTCCATATCATCAGGACCTGACTCGAGCCACAGAACTACTACACAGAATGAGGCAGTTTAGACTCCTTAGCTTCTGTGATCTACATTCAAGCGTCCCTGAATAACCCTAAATAGAGTCAATCTGCTAGGCCTTAGCTCATGCAGTGAATCCATTCTCTAGAGGTGTGATGGCAGTTGGCAGTTGGCACGGGATGAACGGGAAGGGAAGCATCATCGAGACCTGACTTCAGCTCAGCCACAGACTTACTACACAAATATGAGGCGGATCTGTGCGACCTCTAACCTTCTTTGAATAGTCTTTGAATAGAGTCAATCCGAATTGCTTGTGCCGTAGATCATGCAGCGAATCCATCCACTAAAGGTGGTCAGGACTCAGGAGCTGTAGATCATCGTCTGAGATCAATCCATCAATTTGACTGTCATCGGAATTTGGACAGACTAGGCAATTCCCGCTATGTTTTGGAAGCTCCAAGAGATTCGCGGAGTAGTAGTCTTCCAAAAGTTGTGAATCTGCAGAAATATCGAATTGAGACATCCTGCTACGGAGTATTTAGGGCTTTTGTTTGGTGCCTCAGGCAGAAGACAGAAAGATAAAATACCGGAGATGTATTGATACCATCCGTTACACATTGAATACCGCTAAAAATACGCTAGTGTATCTACCAATCGGCGTTGCGATAGAACTTTTTCGATGATATGAAAAAACTTCGAGATCATCCCCAGCTTCAACAACACCAACAACGCCAGTCGCTACGAACGAGCCATTCTCGACTCCACTTGACACTACAAGTTTATCTCTGGTTGATATTTCAGACAACGGAAGCAGCCTTAAGACAACGGAGCAGCCTTTAGTAACGAAGCAGCCATGGCTGCCCCCGTTCTCCCCCTCCAGCAGGTCAAGCTGCCAGCGCTGCCCTCAACCCGCTTGACGCCAGAGCAGCAATACTGGAAAACCTTCAAGAACCCCCTCCTCATCCCCTCTCCCGCCAACGGTCCCATCAACCTCATCACACAGCCCGCCGCCCCCTCGTCCGCCTCCGCCTTTCCGTCCCTCACACAGCCACCCGACGTGTTCACGGTGACGACCGGCGCCCGCGTGCAGATCTACTCCATCCGCACCCGCAAACTCCTCCGGACAATCACCCGCTTCGATGATACCGTGCGCGGCACAGACGTGCGGCCCGACGGCCGGGTGGTGGTGACAGGCGACGACACGGGCACAGTGCAGGTCTTCGACGTAGCGTCGCGGGCGATCCTGAAGACGTGGAAGGACCACCGGCAGCCGGTGTGGGTGACCAAGTTCTCGCCGAGCGACCCGACCAGCGTGCTGAGCGCCAGCGACGACCGGACGGTGCGGCTGTGGGATCTGCCGAGCGAGAGCAGCGCGCGCACGTTCCTGGGGCATACGGACTATGTGCGCTGCGGGGCGTACATGCCTGGCTCGCTGGCGGCGTCTGGGCTGGTGGTGTCGGGGAGTTATGACCGGACGGTGCGGCTGTGGGATCCGCGGGTGGAGAACCGGGCGGCGATGACATTCAAGATGGCGGCGCCGATTGAGAGCGTGTTGCCTATGCCGACGGGGACGACGCTGCTGGCTTCGGCGGAGAATAAGATTGCTGTGCTGGATATTGTGGCGGGGAAGCCGCTGCATATGATTCAGAGTCACCAGAAGACGGTGACGGCGCTGGCGTTGGCGTCGAACGGGGAGAGGCTGCTCAGTGGTGCGTTGGACGGGCACATGAAGGTGTTTGAGACGACCGGGTGGAACGTGGTGTCAGGCTCAAAATACCCATCTCCGATCCTGTCGCTGCGCGTGATCACGGCTGGTGCCGCGCGGGAGGACAAGCACATCGCCGTGGGCATGCAGTCGGGCCTGTTATCGATCAAGACCCGGCTGTCGGGCCAGCAGAAGATCCGGGAGCGCGAACGACGCAAGGAGATGCAGGCGTTGCTGGAGGGCAAGCTGGAAGAGCATGACCGGAAGGTAGCCAAGCAGCAGAAACTGCGCGGGTCGGGCTGGGAGAAGCGGCTGCGCGGACGGGAGTTCATCGGCGAAGGCGTGGACATTGTGATCGAAGGCCAGGACAAGAAGAAGCGCAAGAAGGAGCAGACGTGGGAGTTCGACCTGCGCAAGGCGAAGTACTCGGCGGCGCTGGACCAGGTGCTGGCGTCGGGCGACAAGACGGCGCAGCTGACGCTGTTCACGGCGCTACGCCACCGCTCCGCGCTGCGGGCCGCGCTGCAGGGCCGCGACGAGGAAACGCTGCAGCCGGCGCTACAGTGGGTGCACAGGAACATCACGGAGCCGCGGCTGGTGACGCTGTGCGTGGAGGTCGCCATGAACGTGTTGGACATCTACTCGGGGAACCTGGGGCAGTCGGCGCAGATCGACAAGATGGTGGAGCGGCTGCATCGGCGGGTGCGCGACGAGGTGGAAATGGCGCATCAGGCGTGTCAGACCAAGGGGATGCTGGATATGTTGCAGGCAGTATAATGCGAGCGCAGCGAGCATACTTCACTGGGGTCTCGGGTGTCAAAAGCAGGACGGCAAAAGCATGTTATATCTACTAGACTTGTTACATACGGATACCTGGATGGAGTTCGGCAATGCATCTTTCACTTCTCGCTTCCTCTTAAGCTGTCGATTTCTATCCCCTATTTAAGCTTGCTCCTTCAATATGATATCCGCCGCCCTCTGGGCCACCGCATACAACGTCGCCGTAAGATGCCCACTTACCTGCAGCGGAATCACCGACGCATCAACGACCCTAACATTCTTTGTACCGTAGACCTTGAGCCGCGGGTCGACAACGCCCCCCAGCTCCCGAGCCATCATACTCGCCGTCCCAATCGGATGGTAATTCGGCCCAACTATGAACAGTAATCAGCCAATCTCCTCTCTCACCGGTTGCATTTGCACTCACAAGACTGTTTAATGAACGCCGCCCACTCGGCATCCGTTGCATTACCTCCCAATGCCCTTGCGGGAATCGGAACCGGGTGTATACTCTTGACTGCTCCCTGTTCCCAGAATGCTTGCGCCAGGCGCCCTATAGCCGTCTCGGTTTGGAGATCAAAGTCCACCTGGAAGAAGTTTGGGTCGATGCTGGGGGCGTTGATGTCTTTCTCCTGGGTGGAGGAGAGGTGCACGCTGCCCCGGGAGAAAGGGAGGAGGAGCCAGAAGGCGGAGAGGAGGGTGGTTCCGGAAGCGGTGGTGAGGATTTCTGCGATGGTTACGTTGGACTTGAAGATGAGGGTGTGCTGGAGGGTGAGGATGTGTTTTATGGCGCTGCTGTTGAGGTTGTTGGATGAGGATGAGGCGATTGATTCGGCCCAGGCTGGGATGGAGGCGAGTGTTGCTCTGTTGGCACGTTAGTGATTGAAAGAGACAGGTTAGACAGAACATACGCAGCTATATCCTCAAAGTCATCGCCAAAGAGCTGCGATGCCGTTACAAACGTGGCATATGGCGAGGACCCCGAGACGTTGAGTGTGCCCGTGTACAGGAGAGGCACATTCGCCTGGTCCTGCAGGTTCTCTCCCACCCCAGGGAGGTCGATTCTCGGCTCTATCCCGAGTCCCTTGAGGCGGTCCTTGTCGCCAATCCCCGATGCTTCGAGGATGGGAGGCGTCCGCAGCGCCCCAGCCGACAATATGACTTCCCTCCGCGTCATTGCAGTCTGCACCTCTCCCTGCTCATCCAGATACTCCACTCTCACAGCAACCTGCCGCTCACTCTCAGCCTCCCCCCAGAGAATTTTCATCGCAGTCCCCCTAACAACCCTCAAATTCTCCCTCCCATCAACAGGATAATAAAACGCCTTCGCAGAACTCCACCTCACATCCTCCTTACAATCAATCGTCTGCGGCCACACCGAAACATCCCCCGTCCACCCCCCATTCGGATCCCTGTTC
>JACBAD010001850.1:0-30964 GCA_014281905.1 Aspergillus hiratsukae | reverse complement strand
GAAGTGGGGGAGACATCGCAATCCCGCTTGGACAGATCAGAATTGTTTCCCATGCACCGAAAGAGATGATCCGAGTGATTCAATTCAAGCTAGGACGGACTGCTTATGGAGAGTCCATTAGTTTTAGAATGGGTGGGAAATAGTTCCAGGGAGGATATACAACCGGCCAGTAATATGAGGTGATTCGTGAGATAGGGTGAGTAGGTGAGGAGGGATATCCACAATGACTGCATGAGACAGGGCTGGAACGGTCTGTCCTCTCTACTGACCAATTCTTCTGGGACTTATTGGAGGAAAATGAGAATTGAAGTGTGCGGGCAGGTTGATTTGCTTATAAGCTAGTAGCTAATAGTACCTCCGTGATAATGTATCGGTTGAGGCCAAACATTGACTATCAAGGAATGACTAGTATGATAGAGGCTGATATTGTCGAGTTCTTGACTAGAAGCGAATTGCAAGTATCTCATTCACCAAACCACCTTCCAAGACAAGCAGACCACTTACGTCCGCACTGGCAGAGTTACTAGTGAGAGCGAGGCTTAAGATGTCCACCTCCAGGCAAGCTGACGGTCTTGGACTTGAGCCACGCGTTAGGAGGGGCAGACGGGATTGTAGTAGATGTTGTAGCCCCTGGAACGGATGTTCTTGTTGTTTGCATCGGCATTAGTAAAGTTCTGCACACTGACATCCCGTGTCAGAGTCCAGGTGGAGGTCTCATCTAGAGACACAGCAAAAGTGGCGGTTCCTTTGCCCGCAGTGTAGGCAGAACCAGTTCAACTGGAGTGGTCCGTGAGGCTCCAAGAGATTGAGCTGCCATTGTATGCGACGATGTCAACCTCTAGGGCGGACTCTGCCACAGAGACAGTAACCTCAGCAGGCTGAATGGAGGAGTTCTCATCCGAGCCTCTGCGAAGATGAAAACATGACGGTTCCTGCCAATAAACCAGCAGTCAGATCGACGTTTTTGAGGACCGCCTTCTGCGCTCCGTCACTGAACAGCATAGGTGCCTTCTTAGCCAGTCCAACGACGTCAGTACCGTAGATCTCACCGAGGGCGTAGAAGATGGCACTTCCAATACCCGCCGTATGAGCAACCGAATCGCTGACATAGAGGTAGCCGGCTGGGCTGTCCCCAGAAAAGGAGGAGCAGCGATTGCCGCCAGAGTAGTGGCGCACATTCGACGCGTAGATGGTGGCATTTCCTGCCGCGTAGAGACCGTGAGAGACAGGCCCAGAGCTATAGAGATCCGTGTTGCTCACATATACGGTTGTCCCAGTTGCCATAGGCAAAAGCATTGGCCGCACCATTGTGCACGGTAATGTTGCTGTTCTCGATGTATGCAGTGGATGAATTTGCAATGTTGATGGCCGCGTTGACGCCAAAGAAACTCGCCTGGTTGAGCCAGGTGCAGTATCCCTCCTTGATAACCTCCACACGAGACAGATTAACAGTAGCACCATGCGTGGCAACGAGCACACTCGTATCGTTGGCATTAACCGTCAAGGTCTTGTGGTCCAGTTCCGCAGCCTTGTCAACATAGTGGTAGGGACCGGTGATGTTATAGCTCAAAGGCATGGGGCCTCCGTTATCAGTGGTGTAGTCTGCCATCATAGCATTGTCTTTGACATCCCCGGGCAGATCGGCGTAGCCGCTAGGACCAACGATGGAAACCGAACCAGCCCAAGAGAGCTGAAAGCAAACAATAGAAGAGACTGCGTGGTCATTTTGTCATGACAACTTGCGAGGCGAACAGGTTTTTTCAGGTCTAGTAGTCCGAGTTGCTGACGTTTTATCTGTATGTACACAAGCCCGATTTATATCTTTGTCTGCCGTATCCTTGATACAGCCAAGCAGACGAATTCATCGTAGGATCAGCATCGTCCACGATATTCCTCGCTGGAAAAAATGAATACATGCATGGAACCTGGGGTAAGTGGAGCCGTAGCGTCTTGTTGTTTCTGCTCAAGTTTGATTGAGATGGCGGTCCTGAATAGGAGGAAAACGAAGCTATGATGAGATCGATATTGAGGGACGCGTGGCCTGCGACTTCTTGTGCATATTAACTGCTTTGGGCCATTGCCCCTGTAATAACCATTGAATTTAGTATGATCGCCAGTGAGGAAGTAGAATAGATACTCCATTCTATCTCAACATCACCGGTCATTCAGGTCAACGAAATCAGCTATGACAGGATATAAACTCGTTCTTCGACAATACCCAGCGCAGTGATCCGTTTCTAACACAATCTTTTTGAGACACAGTATGTTGTGATATGTAATGTCGAGTTCAATATTGAGATCAGGAAGACAATTAGATATTCTTCCTATCAGCTACAACGAAGGTAGTAAAAGAACGCGGAATAGATATCTATTCAATTGGCCTCATTCCCGAAACGTCGGGCACTCCGTCTCCCTCCACCACCCTGGCGCTTACAACCTCATATACAGGCAGCTCTGCGAGTCGCGAAATGACATGATGTAGTGTAGGCAGTTGCTCCCAGTCCAGCGGGTCGATCTGGAAACTGGCCTTGGAGGAGGTCCATACCTTGCGTGGATTGGGGGTGGGCACAGCCTCCGAGAAGGGATCAAAGGCCGCGTACTCTTCAGCCGCCTTGTTGTTGTTCAATCGACCGGTCTGCGGGAGATATTTATATACCAGGATCCCATCATCAGCTTCTCCACTGAATCCTCCGGGGGTCGACGCTGGTTCAACTTCGACCAGATCTTCAAGTAGGAAATGGCCCCAGAGAGAGCCCTGCCACCCTGTACGAATCCGATAGGATTTTGCCCGGCGGTAGATGTCCACTGACGTATATAACTTGGGAGCGCCCAACTCTTCTCTTCCCGACACGATGGGGTCGGTCAGTGACTCAAAGAGGATGGGCAGGTAGGAGCCTTGAATGACGGTGCCGTCCTTCTGGACGTACTCGACGCCATGGACATACAAACCGATGTGAGAATATCCTGAGCCACCCAACCACTCCATCTTGTTGAGGGTGGTCTGCGAGAAGGTGGCATATGCCACAGTATCAGGAGCGCTGAATCGCCAGCCACGGCGGCCCGGAGGAAAGAGGTTCTGTAGTACGGTACGTGAGGTCTTGAATTTGATCGAGGCAGTAGTGAAGGTGGATTGGGTGCCATCCCGGGGGACGCCCAAATGGTTCTGGCGCGGACCGGGCATAGGACCAAAGGCGAGGGGCATGCGCCAGTAGGGGTTGGGGATGCGCTTCCACGTCCACTCGCGGAGTCTCTGCGTCGAATTATCCCACTCGTCGTGGCCAAAATTGTAGTTGGTAAAGCCGTACACTAAGACAGTTAGTGTGCTATTTGCGACGAATGAAAGTGGAACACTTACTGTCAGCGGTTTCCTGTCCATCGACTCGATCACGGCCGGCCAACCGAGAGTACTGTTGTATGCGGCTAGCGCGTTCATGGCGTATCTCATCATACAGCTGAAGACGCTCTGGTATTTCCTCGACGGTCGTTCCCAGAGGCAGCACTACTGCCAGGGAAGCAGCGTCTTCTATTGCAACCCCCGCTCCCTGCCCTTGATGTGGGAGGAAGGGATGGGCGGCGTCGCCCAGCAGAGCCAAACGCTCCTCATACCAACGGGGAATCTCCTCCATATCTAGCAACTTCCAAACCCGAACACTCTGCGGATCCGCCATGCTCAGCAGCTTTAGCACTGCAGGGTCAAACGAAGAGAAGATCTTAAGCATCTTCTGTAGATTGCCTGACTGGCCCCAGCTCTCGTCTGCCTCTTCTGCCGACTCCTCTTCCGGGTGAATCAACACGAAATTCAACACAGTGTTGTGCGACGTGGGATAGAGTACAATCCGCCGATCAGCGCCGTACCAGATGGATAGCTCTCCCGGACGCTCGACTAGAGCGGCAGTCTCGGGATCATGCAGCGCTGCTTGCTTGGATACAAGGAAGCGAAAGGCGCTTTTGCCGGAGCAGGAAGCCTTGACATTTCCGCCTGGGATTGCGCTGCGAGTGATGGAGTGGACTCCGTCGGCTCCAACCACCAGATCGCCCTGGAACCGGGTCCCGTCTTCAAGTGTGATTGTGGCTGTTGCTGGGTCGACCTGTACCACCCGACTGGCGGTTCTGAATGGGATAGCCTCGCGGTCCGCATCAGCGCTCATGGCTGCCCTTTTAAGTTGGTTATGCAAATCAATCCGATGGGCTAGGAGCCATTGCTGGAAGCAGTTAAAATGATGCCCTCAAGACTACTTAGCGGTGGTACTCACATGCTGCCATCTCTTGTTTTGCTCGGTAAGATCGATAGCTCGTTCAATGTGGCCCAGAGAGGTATATTCAACAAGCTAAAGGGTTAGATTTAGTATGCGAAATTCGATCAATAGCATGAGGCGTACCCTCTCCATCAAGTTCGCGCCGAACTGTTGCGCATCGATAGCCAGTCGCTTCAGGATTCCATTGGCATTCGGGGCAAGATGAAGTGCTGCGCCGGTCTCGACGGCCAGTCGAGATTGCTCGAAGATCTGTAATGGTCAACCGTCTTTGCTGTCATAGGCGGATCAGATAACACACCTGGACAACATGGCCTTGCCTACGAAGAGCAATTGCAGCAGTCAACCCACCGATTCCACCTCCTACTACTAATACCCTCAAAGGAGAGGGGCTGGTTGTCTGGTTTGTCGCGACTGTTCCGTTAACAGCTGCCATTGTGTGAGATATTGCCTGTAAGTAGAAGAAGAAACACAATGGGTAATAGGTAGCGCCACCGCAACGATTACTGCAATTGAGGACCTTTTGTACGAGTAACGATCATTTTTATTCAAATGACTAAAAAACCAATGAAAGGTGGGGTAAGCCTTTCAACTTCCTCTCGCGTCTCTTGTCGGGAAACAGATACTTCGGGACCACCGGTTGAGGAGGTGGAGGGGCTGTCGTCCATCCGAACTCACCACGTATGCATTCTCACATCGTTTGGTAGTCCAGAGTGAATGTGGTCTGAAACAAGCAGCTGCTGCAAATGAGAGAATTATATGCGGCCACATCACGGTTGTTTAAAGATATGTTGAAAAGATGCTTCTCAAACAGTGGTATCTCAATCTGTCTACCAAGCGCATCGACTTGCAGAGTCCACTTTAAGTTCATATTCGAGATTGTCATAAGGCCGACAGATTTACGGATTGTATTCTCGTGAACAAAGTGTCGGAAGATAGTACCTATCTCTATAGAATCATGGCATCCACATCCTGGTGCAATTCCCTGTTACGAGGATATACAACTCTATTTGGAAACTAAAGTATCGTCCAACAACCTGTACAGAAGCCTGGGCTATATAGGATCACGTACACGGAAGCTTCACCAAGCATTGACTCGGAAAGGTGAAATAGACATAATTCAGCTTGGACATGGATTACTCTACTATACTCTACCTATCTCTCTGAATCCATTCAAACTGATCACCGAGATAGTTGTAAGCCCGAAGATCGCCAGACCGTGCATGGCCCTCAAAGTTCTCAGCGCGTGCTGCTCTTCCACACAGCCGCCCCAATTCTCCGCTTGCCTGACGGCTGGTGACTTCTTGATATGTCACGGTGCGAAGATACTTTCCCACCCACAGACCTCCCGTGTATCTCGCAGCTTTCTTGGTGGGAAGGACGTGGTTGGTGCCAATGACCTTACTTGATCAGCTTGGAATATCTCCTACTTTACTCAAGGGCATACCTTATCGCCGTAGGAGACACAAGTCTTTTCTCCAAGGAATAATGCACCGTAGGCATTCAGTTTCTTGAGGGCTTCCCGTGGCTCTTTGGTGAGGATTTGGACATGCTCGCTGGCATATTCATCCGCCAGTGTCCAAGCTTCGTCAATCGAGCCCACGACAACCACCTCGCCGAACCGTTCCCACGAGGTTCCCGCTAGTTCAGCGGTCGATAGGTTCTTCAATAGCTCGGTAATAATCCGCATCGATTCTCGGCCAACGGCCTCGGACGTGGTGATGATCACCGCGGGCGAATCAGGCCCATGCTCAGCCTGCGAGAGAATGTCCGTTGCCACCGTAAAGGGATCGGCCGTCTCATCAGCCACAATAAGAATTTCCGTTGGTCCCGCAAAAAGATCAATCCCAATTTCGCCAAACAACTGCCTCTTCGCCTCGGCGACAAAGGCGTTGCCTGGCCCCGCGATGAAATCCACCTTGGCCATGGTCTCGGTGCCCAGTGCCATGGCCGCAATGGCTTGCACTCCTCCAAGCAGATAGATTTCGTCTGCACCAGCGAGATGCATGGCTGCGATGGTGGCATGAGGGATCTTGCCTGCGATAGGAGGAGTACAGCCAATGACTTTGGGGACGCCGGCTACCTTGGCTGTGAGAATGGTCATATGGGCGGAGGCAAGGAGGGGGTATCGCCCGCCTGGGATGTAGCTGTTATTGTCAGTCTAGATTGCACGTTTTGGTTCTTTTCGGAAGTGCCTACGCTCCAACTGTCTGGATAGGCAGATTTTTCTGTCCAAGAGACACGCCCTTCCTTTGTCAGTACAGCTTAAAAGGCACCGATAGTCAGACTTACTGGCTGGATTTCGTACTCAAAATCTTTGATCGAGTCACGTTGCGCTTGTGCAAAGGCCCGCACATTTCTCTGGATCTGCTTAATATCCTCGATTGTCTGTGCCGAGCAGGCGGCAATGGATGCCTCAATATCTTCTCGGGAGAGATTGAACGAGGCAGGGGACCATTTGTCAAACTTCTCCGAGTACTTGCGCACTGCTGCGTCTCCATTGGTGCGAATGTCGTCGATCACCCCCTTGACAATGGTGCTAACGTCGACTTGGGACGCTGTCGAGTTGGACGCGGTATCTGCGCGACTCTTCAGGTGACGTCTTGCCATTGTGCCGTTGAGTCCCGTTTATGGTAGAGCAAAGATTGCAGTTAGAATTTGTGTGTTCAATTAATTCAGCTGTCCATGGTTAGAGTACATATAACTGTAGGGTTGTTATGCTGCATGCATTGCCATCAGCTCCCTTCGGCTCCACCCGAGCCCGCGTCGGCCACAACTCCGAGAGTCTTGACTGCGAACCCGGAGAACTATAGAGGTCTCGCCGGCAGTGCGGTGAGAGCGCCCTCGGGTCATTTCTAACCCCAAAACAGGAATTTGGGGCTATTGTCCCAGTCCTCATCCAGCTCGTCGAGACCTTCATCTCAGCCTTCTTCACTAAGAAACCGCCAAACTTGCACTACTATGACTTCACCGAAGGTCGCTTTGATTACCGGCTCGTCCAGAGGCGTAGGCGCAGCAATTGCCCGATGCCTGGCCGAGGAGGGCATGAGCATCGTTATCAATTACAATTCCGATCCTGCTCCGGCGGAACGATTACTCCAAGAGATGAGAGCTTCGAATCAGGCCAAGGTGCCTGGTGCCGATGTCTCTCACTATGCAGCATTCCAGGCGAATCTGGCCGACCGAAGCTGCATTCAGCAGCTCGTGCAGCAAACCATTCAGGCAATGGGCCGGTTAGACGTGGTAGTTTCCAACGTCGGCTGGACGCGAATGACCAATTTCATGAATCTGGACGAAGCAGATGACGAGACGGACTGGGATAGGTGCTTCTCGATGAATGTCAAAAGTCATTTCCAGCTTTTCCGGGTTTGTCAAGAGCATTTAGAGCGCAGTGAGGGGGTATTCATTGCTACAGCGAGTGTTGCGGGTTTGAAGCCTAGTGGGAGTTCATTGGTATGTATCATTTTAATTCATGTATTACAGACTTTGTAAATGGTGGTCTGACGATACTAGCCATATGCCGTGACCAAAGCGGCTCTTATCCATCTCATCAAGAGTTTGGCCATCATTGCAGCCCCGAAGATCCGAGTCAACTCGGTGTCGCCAGGGGTTTTGCTGACAGTGAGTGACTCGCTCGACCTTTAGAGCAGTATCTAACAGACCGAACTAGGACTGGGGTCTTCAATTCCCAGAGGAGAAGCTCAACGCTGCGAAAGAAAAGAACTTGCTGAAACGATTTGCAACTCCGGAGGTATGTCCCTAATACATAGTGATAGTGCTATTGACTCATGGACATGATAGGACGTTGCCGAACAAGTCAAAGTATTTGCTACTTCAAAGTCCATGACGGGGGTAAATGCAGTAATAGACGCAGGCTTTTCGGTTTGAGCGCTCTTTATGAATTGAATTTGTATGGCAGGTTAGAAAGTAATTAAATCTTGTTTAAGATATATCTGCTGCATGTTATTCATTCATACATTCATATATTCATCTTGCCATATCCCTCCACCGCTAGATAGCTCTGCGCCGACGTCACATTTCACCATATGTCATAGTAATTATTTCCTAGTCAACAGGCTATCTACAGTGACATGTTGATCCTTCACATTCTGACAGCCAGTGATAGGGATGATAACCATAATGGGAATAGGTGATTATCTAGAATTAGGGTTGATGTTCTTAGTCTTTGCTGGAATATTGATGGATTCACCAGTGACACAATCCTATTTATCATAATCCAAGAACATAAAAATTATCCTGTATAAGGAATGTATGTGCCTTCTCATCAATATTCGCGTGTATTAAATGAGAAGAGCCCCTACAACACACTTGTGGTTCTCTATTGCGTGCATGAGGGTGATGCGCCCATCGCTGTGTGCAGATTGCAATAATGTCGTTTGTCATGGCTCTCTATACTGCTCATCGCCTGGTGTGACTTGAAACATTGATTGGGGCCATTAGACACAGTGGGAAGAGTGTAGTCTCCGGCGTCTCTGCTGAGAATGCTATTAACCTCATGTCAATTTGCCTTTTCTCGTCCAATAGTCAAGCAATATGTCCCTGTAGAGTAAAATTTCAAACCAGTAGAATTAGAGTTATTCCAGGACTGATCAAGTAGTCTTCGGTTCCAAGAAAGTTACAACACGGAAGCTGTAGATGTAACTTTCCTCGAAACAGGACCTCTACCCAACATAGCCTTGCTCCGCTTTATTTGAGAAAAAGCTGAACGCAGAGTAGTAACATGCCTGCCCTTCGGAGAGCCTCATGCCATTGCCCCCGCATCATCGAGGATAAATCGAGGAGACATCGTGGCCGGCCATGAGCTCCGCATTTTCGGCTCCACATGCGGAGAGGACAGAGAGCAGTCGCCCGCTGATGCGGACGTCAGCCCTTTGACGGATCGGATAGCGAGACTTAATTGTGTTTATAATTCAGTTGTCACACATGCTATCGGGAGCAACACTTCCTTCCATTTCATCTCAGATTCTCGAAGGCCAAGCGACGTCATGCCGAATCCAGTTCGCGAAGACATCGCCACGAGGGATGATACTTCGTTCCCCTACATCTTTCAGCAGAATGTCACCATCCAGCTGAAGAATGGCTCCGGTCTGGTGCGCTGCAATGTCTATCGTCCTAAAGACCTCGAGAGGGCTGCCGTTCTGGTCACTTATGGGCCGTACGGCAAGGACATTCATTACCGCGAGTATGCATAGTCTTATTGCGCCTCTGTTCATGTACCCAGATTGCTGACCCGGCTAGTTTCCACCCCAAGTCATTCAGCGAAGTCAACCCTGAGCACCATTCGGAGCATTCCGCGTGGGAGACGCCCGACCCCGGTTTCTGGACCAAGCACGGCTATGCGATTGTTCGCGCGGACGAGAGAGGAACAGGTCAATCACGGGGCAAGCTGGACACCATGTCACACGAAACCAGCGAGGCTTTTTTCGACGTTGTCGAGTGGGCAGCGGAACAGCCATGGTCGACCGGCAAAGTCGGTCTGCTGGGTATCAGCTACTATGCCGGTAGCCAGTGGAGAGTAGCCGCGCGCCAGCCCAAGGGCCTCGCCTGCATTATCCCTTGGGAGGGCATGTCGGACTACTATCGGGACCGTTGCCGTCATGGAGGCATTCTGAGTAACTCCTTCATCAAATTCTGGTGGGACCGGCAGGTTGTCAGCAACCAGTACGGTCGCCCCGGTCGCGCAGCGCGTAACTGGGGCCCTGATACCATTGAAGGCGACCTTCCGGAGGAGGAGCTGGTGGCCAACCGGCAAGATCAGACGCTCGACAACGCCAAGAATTACTTCCGCGATGATATCTACTACGCGTCCAAGGAATACACACAGTCTGACATCCAGGTGCCATTGCTCTCCGTCGCAAACTGGGGTGGCATTCTTCTGCACCTGCGGGGAAATGTGGAGGGCTACACGCAGGCAGGCAGCGAGCTCAAGTACTTGCGATTTATCACCGGTCGACACGATCTTCCATTCTACTACAAGGAAGAAGTTGAGATTCAGCGTAGCTTCCTCGATGCGTTCCTCAAGGGTGAGGATCGTGTCGGCTGGAGCAACGGAACGGCGCCAAAGGTAGACATTGTTCTCCGCAAGGGCAACGTCGGATTCGACCACGCGGAAGCCGAGAAACAGTTTCCTCGTCGTGTTGAGAATGAATGGCCCATTGCTCGGACGCAGTACACCAAGTACTACCTGACGTCAGACCGCGAACTGGTCACTGATGCCAGACAGGAACGACCGGTGAAGATCACCTATCGCGCTCTGGGAACATTGGACGACCCCCAGCTTGTACAATTCACAACTGCGCCATTTGAGCAGGAGACGGAGATCACCGGACATATTATCGCGCATTTGAATGTGTCGATGAACCCTGACCCGGGCGCACCGACACCGCGGGACATTGATCTGTTCGTCACGCTGCGGTACATCTCCTCCGAGGGCAAGGAGGTCTTCTATACCGGCACGGCAGGCGACCCTGTACCTCTCTGCAAGGGATGGCTGCGTGTCAGCATGCGAAAGGTGAACAAGGAGCATCGCCGTCATCGAAGCTATCTGCCCCACCGCGACTACTACTCCACCGATGTGCTGCCGGTAATTCCGGGCGAGGTGTACGGGGTCGATGTGGAGGTGTGGCCCACGAATGTGGTCGTGGAGAAAGGGGCCAAGATCGTTTTTGAGGTTTCGTCCGGGGACACCCAGGGCTGCGGTATTTTCCAGCATAACTCCCCGACTGACAGGTAGGCCACCTTTTCTCGCAGGTCTCTATTTATACTAACTTGACTTGGACAGAGCACCGGAGAAATTCCAGGGTCAGAACCATATCAACTTTGGACATGGCGATAACTATGTGGTCCTGCCCATCGTTCCTCCAAAGGCATAGACAGATATGACTGAGATATGATAGTTGCATTCGTATGAATATACTCCATAATTACATGAGTCGGAAGAGTCCTGCAGTCGTTCCTGGATTGATAATCCAGCAGGAAGTAGACTCGCGGCTAGGGCGAGAGAGAACCCTAGCAGATCTCCGCTCCCGATGTGGTCCCGAGACAACAATAGTATGCCAATTGGGGTGTTACACAACCTGAAACTACAGTATGAGGGGTATAACTACTTCAGTTCCCCTTTGTACCTTACACAAACACACAAGACAGAAACACAACGTCCTCTAATTCTACCCCGTATACCAAACTATACTATCCAAAATGTCCTCCCAGTCCCAGCCCAAGAACATTCGCCCCCTTAAACGCTATATCACCACTCACGATGTCTCCGGCAAAGCCATCTTCTCCAGCGACCTGTCCGAGGAAATGCCCGTAACCACCATCCCGGATGGCGCCGACTTCAGCCTCGCGTACACCTCCTCGCACTTCCCCGCCAAGCTCAACAACGAGGACGACATCCCCGAGTACGCGAACTACCTCTCGAACCCGCCCGGCGTGGTAGTCAGCACGGGCTCCGTGTGCCGGATCGTGGATATGCAGCCTGGGGCGACGAGCCCGATGCACCGCACCGTGAGCCTGGACTATGGGGTTGTGCTGGAGGGGGAGGTCGAGCTTGTCCTGGACTCCGGGGAGACGAGGCTGATGAAGAGGGGGGATGTGAGTGTGCAGCGGGGGACGAACCATGCGTGGAGGAATACGAGTCAGACGGAATGGGCGCGGATGCTGTATGTACTTATGCCGGCTGAGGAGATAGAGATTGGGGGGAAGAAGCTGGGGGAGGAGTTGGGGCATATGGGGGTTAGGCCTAGTACTTGATTCTGCTTCTGCGTCTGGTTCCGCCTTGCGAATTGAATGGAATGATTTCATTTAATATTTTGATCGCGAGAGGAAATGAAGTACCTGTAGACTGGTATTGGTTGCTAGACGCCGTACTGGACGGCTCAGACAGATGCTGATATGATTAAAACTCCCCTCCGATATCATACCGGAAGATCCGGTCGTTGATTCTGCCCCCTGTGAGCCTCCACAGGCGAGCAACAGACTATTAATAGTTAGTAGATCCCTTGGTGATGTTCAAGAAACTGAATCTGAACCTACCGCGTTCAACCACACCCCGTGCAGCATCACCTGAATAAACACAAATTCTGCGGGGTTACTCCCCGCTGGTCTCTCGCTCCGGTCTAGTTCATGGTTCGCAGGACGGTATGCGGGTACGCGACGGTAATTCGACGGCCAGTTGGCGGGTTGGGCTACTTGCGAGATGGGGGCTCGTTGAGACAACTGGGGTTCTTCGCTGCCGCTGTGGTGGAGTTCATAGTCGGCGAGGATGGAGAGGGAGTTGGTGTTTGTCTGGGTGGTTGTAGCTGTTGTTGCCATGTTGATTCGAGTTTGTAGTCTTCAGATTCTTGATAATAGTCGAGACGAATGTATGTAGGATGTGGTTAGATCTCGACAGGATTACCTGTAGTCTTGCATCGGATACCACATACACTCGGGCTATTCGGAGATATGGCCTTGGGAAATGAACAGAGGCTAAGAGGGGCAACCCCCCCTCCCCCACATTTTTATGCGTTCGGAGATACAAAATTGAAGGATCAAGAAGATAAATTGAAATGATCAACTGATCTTTGGCCCTCGGGTTGCCATCATTGCAGCTCCCCCACCTCCCGAAGCGGAGTCGCCGCGTGCACGCTGCGGCATAGTTTGATTAGGATATGAACATACAGAAGATTTCCTCTGAGAAAGCCATTTGGACTGTCTGAATCAGACGGTGGGTACTGACATTGTATCTTCTTTGTAGTGACTGGACGGTGCAACACATCTTGACAGGGACAAGTCAGCCACCGAAGCAACGATGGTCTCCTCACAGTTCTCCCGGCTGCTCGCAGCAGAGATCGACGGCCGTACCCAAAACACCGGATATCTCCAGAATGAGTTCCATCGCCTCCAGTCGGCCCTCAGCCAGCACATCGACGAGATCCAAGACGCCATCCAGAAAGACTCCGGGAATAGGCCCGAAGAAGTCCGCGCGGAGCTGTGTCTCGCGCTCAAGGAGATCCGCACGCACTACCTGACACTGAGTCTGGAGAAGGACCTTGAAGAGGAGTATCGCGTTGTAGCTGGCGAGGACAATGCGGGCGCGACGCGCGGCGCAGGCATCGTCTACATTGTCCCCAGCACACATACCATGTTTTATTCCATTGTCTCAGCGCTCAGCGCGGCATTGGCGGCTGGGAATTGTATCATTCTCGAGGTGGGTTTGACTCTCTCACAGATCAAATGAGATAGACTGACGGTAGCAGTTGACGAAGAATACCATGGCGCTGCCAGCCGTGCTGCGCAGAATTCTCTCCCAGGCCCTAGATGCGGATACCTTCGCCATCAGCGACGAGAGAACCGATGCTGCTTTCCTCAGCAGGGTGCTCATGGTCTCCCAGACCGGTTCCGCGCCGCTCGCCGAGCGCACTCTGCTCTCGCCTGCGAACGCGCGAACTGTGGCTGTCGTCGACAGAACGGCGGATGTTGCAGCTGCAGCTGAAGCGTTGGTCGCCGCGCGCTTCGCCTTTGGTGGCCGGTCGACGTATTCCCCTGATATCGTGCTGGTTAATGAGTTTGTGATGAAGCGGTTTGTCGAGACGGTTATCCAGCAGGCGTCCAGATATCTGGCTGGCCCGAACGGAGAGGCACGCCAGGGAGCGTCGAATCCCCGTCGGTTCGGCCCAAGTGCCTCGCTTCTGGATGCTGCGCATAAGGACGCGGGTGCTCGTGTGCTTGTCTCTGGGTCTGGATGGGGGGTGGTGGAGGTCCATGATCGGTATGCTTCGTCCTGTTGACAGTGGCTGCGGCTAACATTGACTACCATAGAATCTCGCCTCTCTTGACGAAAAAGGTGCAGGAGAAAATGCTCATCCTTCATCCTGTGACAAGTCTAGACGACGCTATTGACCTTAGCAACTCGTAGGTCGCTCTTCTTTCCCTAGTCTATATTATCGCTGACATCTTCAGGAGCGGCACACTAGCAGCGACATACGCGTTCGGCAGCCCCTCCGCAGCCAAATACATCACTCAGTTCATCGACGCCTCCATCTCGTGGATTAACCACGTCCCCGTTGACATGCTCAGTAAGTCCTGCCTTTCCGTTCCCTTCCATCAGCTAACAGACTCAGTCGGCCCTGCCTACCCCGTCAACACGGCCCCCAGTACCGCAACCCGCTACACGCCCGCTCTCCTCCAGGTCCCCCGTCCCCAGTTCGTCACCGAAACAAACAACTCCGCCCTGGTGAAAAGTATTCTCGACCCCTCAGACGCCACGAAATCGGCAAACGCCTGGCGCGAGGCCCTTGCCTCCTTGCCGTCTACAGGCCGGCGCCCCGGCTGGAGAATCGGGTTCTTCGAGCAAGGGCTAATCACTGGTGGGGTGATTACGCTTGCGACGTTGGTAGCGACGGTATCGACTGTGGGGTGGTACACCTTTTCGTATGTGAGGAGGTTGCGTGCTTAGATTAGTTTGGGTACTGTGTAGTATACTTCGTTGAATTTATTGGTCCTCGGTATATAATTGCTGTAACGGTTGCATTTTTATCTTCGGAATCTAACTTTTAGTTCTACTTCTTCAAAGTTCTCAGTTGTTTGTGGGGGATATCAGGCCCTTATAAGATGGGACTGCGACCATTCGACACAAATATTTTTCTCACAACGCATTTAAAACACGCAACAGCATTGCAAAGGAGATTAACTCTCACATGATAGGGAGCAGGATCGTCTTGCTCTGAAAATAGCCATAACTTAATCTGATCTATCATGGTAGGAAAGGTAGGCTAAAAACGGAAGCGGATGAACCGACTTTATGGGAGCTTTGACCGACACGTACCTTTGGCTGTTCGAGACTTACGACTATACTGCAAACTCAGATTTTTGTTGATAATTCACGACTGGTTGATTATATCCTCAATAAATGGCCAGATACCGACTAGACAGAAATATCCCTGGACCACGACCCAAGAGAAAACTGGGAATTACACATGTTGGTCAATTCCCAGCTCTCCGCACCCATCACAGCCGGCGACCCCGTATCCTCGAAATCGCCAATCGCTCCAGCCACAAACATTGCCGCCATGAAATGGTCATCCGTGGCATGTGCATCACGGTACTGGGGATGCTTCATCAACCGGGTCATCGCGCGCCGCAGCGCCGGCCCAGAGGTCTTTGTGATGACGTCCTCGACCGCCTGGCGGAACTCTAGCGCCCACTCCTCTGGCGGCGTCTCCATGGCGAAATTATCCCGGAAGCGCAGCATGGGTGCCCAGCGGTTGCGGTAGAGGTTGTGGACTGCGCCGCCAGTCCCGATGAGGAGGTAGTTCTCGGAGCGGAGGGGCCGCAGCGTCGCGCCGACTTTCATATGGTAGTGTGGATCGTAGCGGGCGTTCATCGAGATGATGGTCGTTGGGGGACAGCCGTTGGGGAACATGTGGATGAGGATCAGGTAGACGTCGTGGATCCAGTCGAAGGTTGGGTTGCCGCTGGCGTTGAAGCCTTCCTTGGTGAGCATGTCGATGCACCGTTGGGCAGTCTCGAGGTCTGGGTTCAGCTTGTAGTTGATGTATTTGTCGGGTTGGACGTAGGCGACAGGCGACTTGTCCGGGTTCGGGTTCGTCGCGACCTCGATCTTGTCGCCGAGACAGTCCCAGTGTGCGCCCTGATCGGTCAGTTTGTCGTCAATTATTGAAGCCTGATGTGACTGACCATGATGATTACGCCTTTGATGTTGTGAGCCAGCGCTTCCTCACCAGTCCTCCTCCAGTAGTCTGCCGACTCGGATTTCTCTCCCAGCATCATGGTCGAGCCATGGGAAAAAAAATGAACGGGTGTGAGACCTATATTGTCAGCTATTATTCTACGAAACGCCGTCCAAAGATCCTGCCATACCCATGTTTGCTTTGAGTTTGTTGTGTGCTATACCGCGACAGTGATGGGCAGCCTTCGAGATTTCTAAAGACATCATCTTGGAAACGATTTCTAGCTGCATTATTATCCGGCGCCCCATGCTGAGGTCTCTGGTCGGAAGTGTTCGGGTATGCGCCTCCACGTCCCGACGCACCTCCGCATTCTGACTTGGGTGACCGCGTAATGCTCATCTCCCTATCATGACTTGCAGTGATTATAATCCTATCAATTGCCCTGCTGGATGCCGGACGGCGTATGAAGAGTGAAGTCCTCTGAAGGTTGAACTATTAGTGTTGAACTGTCTGTGCCATGGGATCTTCAGAACCAGGATTGGCATCCTCTCGTTGGATCAGAGGAGCATAGCCCCGTTTCTTTCCCAGCTGGGAATCTGAATGAGATGGGATTGTCAGCTGCGATTAGAGTATCATTAGTTGTGGACCTGTAGCCTCATTCCAATAAAACAAAGTCAGAACTGTAAGAGTGAGTGACGACAGGGAGAACATGCCTCAGGCAATAACCATGAGTCGGCAATTCTGCTTCCCCGCATATTCAGCATTTTAGCTTCATCCACCCCAAATCCCCAATTTCCCTCATTTCTCCCCGTTCATCATCCGCTACTCACAGCTGCACATCCGAATTTCTCCCTCTGTCTGACCGTATTCATGTCTCGAATCAATCATCTTAAGTAGAGTTTCCTCAAAAGATTCACGTATCTTCGCCATGACAATTGACTCCCCGCTCCCCATTCTCGACAACTCTCCCCACAGCTCCCTCGCCAGGCAGCGCGACGGATATTTCCAGTGCGGTTTGTGCGAAAAAAGATACAACCGAGCCGACCACCTAACTCGACATGTTCGATCACGTCAGTTCTTTTCATGTAGACAGTGCTGTCAATGCAGCCGGCTAACGTCCTGTAGATACCCGCGAGAAGCCATATGTATGTGACGTTTGCAACAAAGGCTTCGCCAGGCCGTGAGTTGTCTCTTGAAAAGTTTATGCCCCAACAGAAAAGTCACAGCAAATTTGTGTTGTCGAGACTGAATCTGTTGCAGGGACCTGATGAAGCGGCATGCGGCCGGTCATATTCAAGCACCCGACAGCAAACGAAGGCGTCTCCCCGCCTATCCCAAGAATGGTCGTGTGTCGCAGGCCTGTAAGACCTGCGCTGCATCCAAACTCAAGTGTGACGAGGAGAAGCCTTGTCGCCGATGTCTGGAGAAGAATTCGGTCTGCGATTGGGCGCAGGATGGCAGTTCGATCGACGCATCCCCTCAACCACAACGGCAAGGTGTGTGTGCGAGAGTATTCAGTTGACAAGATTCACAGACTAATGGAATTTGCAATACAGCATCCCAAAGCGACCAGGCGCCATATCTCCCTGTCGACGCATCACAGGTGCACACCACATTCCCACCCCCGATCGAAGGGCAAATAAACCACTGTCCGAACCAGATGGTCAGTCCAAATGCGCAGATGAACAATTACCTACCTGCGGGGCTTCAATCCGGGTCGCCTACGGTAGATCGCGAAAGTGGCGTGTTCAGTGTCGATGGTACCTTCTTCCCCGACTTTATCCCGGACTCACTGATACCTTCATTGACCCGAACGAGCGATCTGGACCCGCTGCCTGTCCTTCCACAGGACTACATCCACAGTTTATTTGACCACAATGTTGACTTCGACTTCGATTTGACCGACGTGGATTATGGACTCATTGATCTTTTCAACTCTCGGGGCGCTGTCCATCATAATGCCCACAATAGCGACGGAGCCAACGATCGTGGTGATGCAGACAGCGGCATTGCCATCGGTGCGGAGGCGTATCATCGGTCATCTTTGTCTGCGTGGAAACCGGCCCACGAAGATCATGCGTTTGCCGACCAGGAAAATCTGTCTGTTCCCGAGGCGATTGACAGCCCCGAGGCCAATTTCAGACCGGATCGTCAGGTCCTCTCAGAGCGGTTGTCCCCAAGTGGTCGTGATCTCATTTTTGGCATGGTTCTGCAGACCAGCCAGCGAGCCAACCTAACTCGCATCATGAAATCCTTCCCGAGTACCCAACTGCTGGACAGTTTGATCCAGTACTATTTCGAATCCCAAAGTTACCACATTGACTCCTGGATCCACGGACCGACCTTTGGGATGAATGACGAGCCGCCTGATATGCTTGCCGCTCTTGCCGCTGCTGGAGCCGCTCGATCAACCATTCCGACCATCCGCAGGTTAGGTTATGCCTTGATGGAAATAGTGCGCCTCCAGGTGTCGGTAAAGGTTCGTTGGCGTCTGTAACTCCCTGGCTCGAAGAAACCAGCTAAAGATGCTGCCATGTAGTACGAGAGCGACAATAGCACCACACGCGATCTGCGCGCCTCGCAGACGTTTGCTCTGGCCATCGATGTCGGAATATGGAGTGGCAACGCACGGAGGACAGAGATTGCGGAAAGCTTCCAGCAGCCTTTGGTCACGGTTTGTCAATCTGAAGGACCTGTGGACACAAGTTCACTGACGATCCCAATCATAGATGATGCGACGCGCCTTACGTTTTCGACGCTCGGTCTATTCCAACATCGCCCCGAGCCCTGACGACGATGGAGATATTCTGGAGAAAAGGTGGCGGGATTGGGCTCATTCCGAATCATTCAACAGGTAATAGTTGCTTGCAGCTGGACCGACTAGTTTACTGATTCCAGACAGACTCGTGCATCACATGTTTCTGCATGATGCCCAGTCGGCGATGATGTTGAACGTGAACCCGATAATCTCGTACTCCGAGCTGGAACTTCCTCTGCCTGCTCCTCGCTCGTTGTGGGAGGCCAAATCTGCCAAAGACTGGAAGGAAGCGTACTTGGCGAGTGGACTGTCGAGCCGTGGCCGAACACCCTCGTTGGTTGACACTCTGCAAGACATGTCCCAGTTGTCGGCATTTCAATCACGAATCGATCTTCAACTGTCCGCCTTGGCCCTCATTCACGGTCTCTCGACGCTAATCAGCGAATACCATCGCCACAAATTTATAACGAAAGGCCATTCCAAACATTGGAGTGCATTGGTGATCAGTTCACGACATCAAGAGTTGTCACAAGCACTACAACATCTACGCATGCTTTGTTTCGAGATGTCTAGCGCTCTCGGGCCCGGGATTGTTTTGGTCTTTGAACTCATTTTCATGTTCCTCCACATGTCGCTGGAGGAACTGCAGCTGTTCGCAGGCAAGGAGGATAAGAACGAAGCCCGTCGGGTATACCAGAGCGCGCTCGAGTGGATCAGCAGTATTGACTCGCGACGAGCGATTTGGCACGCTGGCCAAGTGATACGGGCGGCCAAAGTCATGCCTCCGGGGTCTTTGACTGGGTTCTTTGCCTTGGGAGTCTACTACGCTAGTCTCGCGTTTTGGTCCTACAGTGTTGTATCGAAAGCCAAAGATTCTCAAGCGGTCGTCGGCAGTCCGCCATTGGACCCGCATTTCCGCGGTCCCTGGCCCACCGTCTATCTGGATGGTGAGGAAACGACCGACGTGCAAAGGTTCATCTCGTTAGGGTGCGGCTGTCCGGCTTTGCAGGCTCCAAGTGGTGCCGCTGTCATCGCCGATCCCGGTCAGATCATGGATGCAATTCAAGCGCCTCTGCGAGGCGATGCTCACCATGATACTCTACCTCCATTGGTCCAGGGACTTTGTCAGTTGATGTGCGATCTGGGCAACGCAGCGCGATCCAAGACCTATGCCTCCACATGAGATGGGTAGATGTATTTTTTGGAGTACCTCTTTTAATTTTCTTTTGCTTTATTTTGGGAGTTTTCTGGCACCAGAAATGTATGATACGAGATACCAAAGTGAATAACAATGTCAAATGACTAGTTTTCTTTTTTCCTTTCCAGCATCGCGCCCGGATGGGAATGGACATGGATTGGTGGCCTGACCTCGTTGTGATAGTGTGATGGCTAAGTACTTGGAGCATCCCAACGTGAGCAGCAATTCGGTCATCCACAAAAAGATTCTTTTCGCTTTTATTTTGTGATCCGCTTATCTGATTGATAAACCCACCGCTGATAGAGGTATTTGCCAAGTCCAGCAGAACCACCCTGCCCACACGGCCTCGAAGAAGTGTGGGATTGAATGCATCAACAGCAGTCGGGGACGAAATCTTCCTTCTGATCTCACAGGAGAGCACCTAAATAATCTCTGCCGTCTGTGGCCCCCGTCGAGCCAGGGTGAGTAGAGACGAGCGAAAGAGAGGAGCGTGGAGGAAGGAGCTAGTGAGGTAGCAGATGTAAACGGAGGACTGAAGCAGCGTTGACGGTGAACTGGATAATAGGGGAGCGGTGGAGAGGTTGAGAGGTTGGGGGACGGAAGGGATTTTGAGTCATGTAATCTAGTTATCCCAGCTAGCTACAGTGTCCCGCCGGCAAATCGGGCTCACGCCTGACAGATCCGAGTATGAATACTACTACTACTACTACTACTACTACTACTACTACTACTTCGACACACCCCCTCAGCTGAATCCCAGAGTGGGGGATTTCAGCTGCACACAACTTATTCCAACATATATCCAACGTCCTCCACGCCTAGCAGACGGACGAATTCGACATGTTTCTCGCTAGGAAGCAGCTCGGTAAGGCCATTGGCCACCATATTGGCTGTCTCCGTCCACTCCAGTGCGCAAGAGAGCGTACATCGTAGGGCTTTTGATGCACATATTCGTTGTCCCCATCGGGGTTGACACATCGGGAGAGGCCCTATCTGGATCTCTTATATAGTCGCCTAAAGACTGCTGCTGCCATCGGCAGGATCTTTAGATGACGAAGAACGCTACCATCGGTAGGATCTTTGGATGATGACGACCACTACCATCGGTATGGTCTTTTGATGAGTGCTAGAAGACGATTGTTTCTTCCTCATTCATGATCGCCCAATGTGCTGTTTTGGCGGATCCTCGCGTCAATTCAGAGATTTCTTCTTGCTCGGCATCGCTAAGCTTCTTGATATTCTCGTCGAATCTTTATTCGGATATTATCCGATACTTGCCAATCAGCGGGTCTTTTGCCTGCAATTCACGTGGAAGCAATCTCTCCAGTGGTGCTTTGAGTGACCACATACGCAGCGAGAGGGACCCATCTTGTTCTGGGTTAGTATTGGTGCTGCTATTAGTCGACTGATTGGTCGACTGTCCATTCAATCGCAGCGGTTAATGCGACTGAGCTAGCGTTACTACCCTCCTTCGCTTGCTCCTGGACTTTTCGATAGTCCCGGTAGGCCGAAATGACTTCATGGAACGTCATTGGTTGCTTCTGGTCAAGGTCCTTCCGCCAGTTATTCACAAAGTAGCTGTCCTGGGGTTGGATAGCTTGTAGAAGATCTCTGATAGGCTCAGCGTCAGGTGGATATTCGCCGTCAGTGTAGCAGACGTCTGGCACCTTAGCCGCCTTTGCCTCATCGTAGAGATTGGCCCAATTAGTTAACCAGGTCTCTAGGGAGGTTCGTCCGATAGGTGTGTTGATCTTGCGTCGCCATTCGTTGCGAAGACCTTGGTGACGAGTAGATCCTTTTGGCTTGAACAGAATAGCTAATTGAACTAGCTTCTGCCTCGGCGTCTTGCAGGAAGTCAACTGTGAAGGATACTCTTTTGCCACTCTCGCGATAATACAGCTATTGATACGCGCCAGAGCCTTCTGGGTGGCCGCTACCAAAGCTCTCTTCTTATCGAATTGACTACAGAGCCTAGCATACTTCATGAACAGTTCATCACTCAGATCGATAGCATCGACTGCGTCCTGATCAAGCTCGGATGGTTCAGGGAAACGTGTGGGAAGATCTAGGACTTCAGGGACAATACCCTCGTCCGGATCGAGCTATCTCCAAACGTTCTCAGACATAGCCGCAGACTCAATGTGACTTATCCAGACTCTCCATTGTGCCTCCGACCGTAGCAGTTGGTCATTTGGTACAGTCACAGACGCTTGACCTGCCTCCACGTACGCCATATTTGTATAGGATACTAGCCGGTTTGAAGTTGCTTCGAGGTGGGCCGGCACTAGGGTTCAACGGCCAGTCCGATTGATTCAGGGGTAAACAGAAGACTCGCGTTAGTGGATAACAGTGGTAATGTGTGTGTTTTATCCCGAGATAGCTAACGAGCAGTCGGGCTCATAACTGTCGGAGCAAGCTGAGGCAGTATGGGCTAGTAATCCTGGCGGATGAATAGGCAATAAGGCGAGATTAAGCAGAACTAACTCAAGATGATTAAGTTAATTAATTTAAGAATGCATGAATGTCATAGGGCAGATTAAAATATCTCAGAGATAGGTTGGATATATAGTGTAATGATAACTGTAATGCTAAGGATACTATATTACTATATAAAACACAAAGGATAGTGGGTTAGTCAGTATAATCCTTGTCTAGGCAGTAAGTTACCACTAGTCTAGAGATCCTGAGGATGCGAGGAACAGGAGCTTCCACCCGAAATCCAATACTTTGAGGTATCTTGCTCCCTCCCCTCCTCCTTCCCGGCGCCAGCAGACACTGCCTTGCCGGAAAAGGCGTTGCAAAGGCTTTTTCCTTTGACGGCATGTGTATATTGATCTGTGCAGATCCTTGTCACGTAGAGTTACTCCATATTGGACTATCTGCACCGCCTCAATCGAAATATATATCCGTACTCGAATGGTCTGTTTTACACTGCTTTCGCCAAATCTACAGTTGCAAGATGCCTCTCACTACCGCCTCTGTGATACTTAATGATCTACTGCAGAGCAGTCGTCTTATTGCGATCCAATCCATGCGTTGTTATATTGAGAATTGAGTGCCTAGGTCGCACGCACTGCACTGATATCGAATACCATACAGCCAGGATTAAGCACTGAGCTTAGCAACGAGGCGATCACCCAAACCCTTGATACTCTCCTCAAAGGTCCAAGTGTCGCCAGCAGTCCAAGCAGCACTAGCACCAGGGACCGCATCCTGACCCATAAACCCAATGTAGAGCACATCGTGCTCCCCGTGGCCGTTGTCACCGGTGATACCATCATTGGGAAAGCACAGCTTAGCCAGCGAGATGGAGGCCTCCCCGGTAGCGACACCACCGTTGGTATCACCCCAGACACCATAGAACTAACCGATCAGTTTCATCCATGTCAACAGGTTGGTAGCAAACGTACCAGCTGGTTATTGCACACCACAGCCATCACGCTCAACGGCTCCATTCCGTATTGCTGAGGATCAAAGGTAGGCCAGCTGCCCGAGTTCCCAAATACCACGTACGGGTGGATGTTAGCGTCCAGATCCGAGATGCCGTATTGCTTCACGATATCCATGAACGCCGTCATGCTCTGGCCGGAGGGGTCATTGGCGCAGTCGCCGGCGCTGTTGTTCGCCCCATCGCAGTCGATGTCCATGTTATCGTACTGGCCGCCGTTGGCCGAGCTGTGAAGGAAGACGGCCCCGTTGATGTCGCCGCAGTAGGCGAAGGTGCTGGGGCCGCTGATGCCGTCGGAGAAGCCGCCTTGCAGCGTGGTCTGGCATGTTCCGGCCTTTACAGTGTTAGTAGATTATAATGGCGAAGGAGAGAACATGTTACCTTGTGATTGTTGTAGATTTGCTGTAGGTTGACTGGGACAGTATAGGCCGAGGCTAGGCCTGCTCCAGTCAAAACGGCAGCAGTTGCAAGATAGCGCATTGTGAAGATTGTTCTCAAGATGGATGATCCGATTAATTGTTATTGAATTTGAGATGGACCCTGCCGGGAGAGGCGAAGCTTTATATTGCTTCTGGGGTCCAGTCTCCACCGTTTCAGGGCACGAGCTAAATCATCCTGAAACTGTAGCACCGGTATACCGGCAAAGTCACCGGCAAAGTAACCCAATGAAACATCCTGCAATACTACCATCTGCAGCTTGTCAGCCCATGATCACAGCCTGTAGACTAGACGAATTGCTTAATCGGGGAAATGGGGTCAAAAGCCAGACTAATCGACCACTTGCGGCCGATCTCCCCTATATTGAAGGTAGCATTGGCTGGACAGTCTGGGATAGGATCTTCACAATCAGCAGGGAATACTGCATAGCTGTCACCAAGTCGAGTAGAGATTGGCTTATGCGAGACGAAGCATTCCACTTTGTAGCTATTGCAGCACCCGTAGAGTCACATTGCACGGCTCTTCGGTTGGTTACCATACGGCCTTAATCACGGAAGGGACCTTTTATTTTTCATTGCCAAGAATCTATACTACATTTTGAAAACTAATATTCATAAAGTGAGTGGAGTTTCTCTATCTTCAAATCTCGCAGATATCCGACTTCAATTGTTCATCTTCCCTTCCTCTTCCCTTTTCAGCTTGTCGTGTTTAGGCTTGCCGACATTCTTCCAGCCCATTCCCCATGTAAAGAAAAATTGCATCACACTTAGCGCAGCAGCCAGATAGAAAATATGTCCAAGGCTCTTAGAATAAGCGACCAGAACTCCGGGGAGGCTCGCCTCAGACACAATGCCTCGGAAACCAGTCGCCCCAGTAGCTATCACAATCTCGGAGTCGACGGCGGGAGCGTACTGCGGGATAGTGCTTCTCAGACCATGAGAGAAGAGGACTTCTGCCACCGCAAGAAAGATAGCAGAGCCAAAGGTCTGGCTGAAGGTCAAGATGGCCATGGCTGTTGACATCTCGTCGGGCAGGACGGCGTTTTGAACGGCTATCATGGGCTGTATCGTCATCAGATACACGTCTGGCGATACGATGGACGAAGGGATTCGAACTTACAGTCTGTACTCCCGCTCCTCGGCCAAATCCTGTTAGGGCTTGATAGCCGGCCCATTCGCTGGTAGGAGTAGTGGGTGATAAGGTCGACAAAAGACCACATCCGACGGCATTGAGGATTGCGCTGAGAACCGCAAAGGGGAGATAGTAGCCTATTCTTCCAGCTATGCCAAGAGACTATCAGCACGAATGACGGCAAACAAGTAACAGCTGACATACTGAGAGCCCCCGCGACCAAAGACATAACAATCTGGCACAGCACAGTCGGCAACAAATCAACACCACCAACCAACGCCGTCTTGCCTTGCACTGCCTGAAAGTATATCGGCAGATAGTACGACACAGTGAGTGCCATTCCGGAAAACATCATGTTCATCGCACAGCTGTAGGAGACGATCCGGTTGCGAACCACGTGGAATGGAATCATGGCATCCTTCCCCATGCGTTGCTCCCATCCCAGGAAGATGAGGAACATTGCACCTGCACCACAGAACAGGCCGATGACCGTGGAGCTGTCCCATGCATATTGATTACCTCCGTATTGAAGGGCCAGCAGGAGTTGGATTGCAGCGGGAGCAAAGAGCACGAACCCGAGGATATCGAACGTCTTGAAGAATGTCGGTAGAACTTCAACCGCTCGACCCTTTTCTCGTTGCTCGGGAATGCGGGTGAAGACCAAGAGGGCAGCAACTAGTGCTCCGATGGGTAGATTGATGTAGAAGCCTGTTTAATATTGGGAATCAGGATGTAGTTCTATCGTGATGGGGATCCGGTCAACTTACACCAGCGCCATGTCGTGTATGTGGTCAACGCACCACCGATCAGAGGGCCCAGAATCAGTCCGATCTGTGACACTGCTTCATTCAGCAAGATTTCTCTGTGGTTGTACGGGGTCTGTACATACGTCCCATGATAATCGCGACCAAAGCTTCTCAACGTGTCAGTCTCCATTGATCAACTTCCCTAAAGGAGCTCATACCTGGTCGTCTATGCATCGGAACAGCACCAGCAACAATAGTCAGACCGCCGTTGACCATTCCCGAGGATCCCATTCCGGCAACGGCTCGGCCGACAATGAGCATTTTCGACGAAGTAGCGACGCCGCAGACCAAGGAGCCCAGTTCGAAGACTGCGAAGAAGCCCAGAAACACCCACTGCGCGGACATCAGCCGACCATTGTAAACCGAAGAGTCGGGGAATGGAAACTACCTTGGAGGAGAAGTAGGTGTAAATTTTCCCTGTAAGAGGCTGAAGGGCGGAGCTTTCACAGCAGTTTCGATCAGATATCTGGAGTTCCATTTCTCAACGTAAGAGGTCTGACATACCTCGCCAACGTGTAAGCACTGCCGTACCAGGCTATGTCCTCGAGGGAGTGGAATTGGTTCGTGATCTGCGGTATGGCCTATTGATTCCAGATTAGAGACAAATGCAGCCCTCTCAAATGAGGACGACAAACTGTAGACAAGATTGACATGTCCAGCAACATGAGGAATATGACCAGAGTAACCCCCGAAGTTACCATGACCAGGGGAATGCCTTTGATCCACTTTTCCGGATGTTCTTTCCCAGCGTCTGGTATAGGCTTGGCCAGTTTCTCTCCAGTGTCTCCGGAAAGAATCTCAGATTCTTGTTTGGTGTCAGCTAGCACTGGGGTCATAGATGCGGGATTATGAGTATTCTGTCCGAAAGACGCTTCCTGTTGTCTTTCAGTAGACCGGGAAGCTTCTCTCCCTTTCGGTTCTGTGCGCATTTTATGAAGAAGTGATGGTCTTCGAGGGCTTAAGAATATGCAATAGAAGCAGCTACCTCTGATTCAGGAGAAAGCTTCATGATGTTGATGTTATATCTCAATATCGGACGGAGTTGGGCCAATCCCGACTCCAATTCCGTTCAAGCGTTTGTAAGTCCGTTGGGACGGGATTCGCAACAATGAACATTGATCCGAGACTAATTTCGTCAGAAATGACTTATTCAGCTCGATCTAGATTTTACTCGTAATATAAGTCTAAGCTAGACCATCACAGTCCGTTCTGGCTCCCCAGCGTCAGCGATTCCATCAGCCATGCATCCGGCCAATTGAGGTATGCCTCGAGAAAGCCCTCATCAACACTCGGAAGAGCTGATGATTGTTCCGCTGAGTTTGTAGCTGTTGTTACGGCGTTTGGGAGCTTAGATGCCCAACTAGCCTGCAATTTAGGAAGGAATCTGGCCGCCTTGCTCCACGAATCCCCATCAGTTCCGTCGTTCTGAATGCCTGCCGCTTCAGCCACCGAATCGAGTCGGTCAGTTACCTGCTGCAAGATGGACTGGAGGTCAACTGTTCGGATAACTGCTTCTCTATCCCAGCCCGGGTAGTCAAATGTAGAAAGATAGAACAAGGCGCTCATGCAGTGTGAGACCTGGAAGGTGACCGTTATCGGCTGGGAGACATATTCTTCAGGACGGACGGCGAGAAAGAGATCAAACCAATTCTTAGTAGCTGCTAGGCAGGCATATAGATGGTTGAGACGAGTGACATCCACATCTTCAGCTCGTGTGGCCGACCTTGACATCGCAGTGCTGTATAGGGCCACTTCAGCTTGGTATAAATGGAAAAGCACAACCTCTGCATCACATGTCAGTGTTGGATTTCCCCGTGACATTTGAAATTCTATACTTACTGTTCTCCGCAAGCTCTGGTGGAATGCGGTTTCTGATGCTCTGCAGCTGTATTTGCATTGCTTGAATAAAAAAGGACGTCGGCAACCTGGGGACGTCCGAATCCTCCGCGGTGCTTTCGCTTTCGTCCCAAGACCGTCTGATCACCTTGTCCACGACGAGTTGGATCTGAACGAGCTGTACAAGGACCGAATCGTTGGGGGTCTCCTTTCTCTCATTCAAGACGTCTAGACATCCCTTCATATGCGCTGTCCAACGCATAGGATCCGGTTTGCACAAGAATTGTGATATACTGTCACGCAGGTTGACGGGGTCAGTACTTGATAGGAAATTCCAGGAACGAGGCTACGTACAATGAACTTAGGACGAAGCAACTGAGCACGGCGCGTCGCTCATTCATAGTCCGCGTTTTCGAAGCCGGAAACTTGAGGTTCTGCATAGGACCGCTCCCACCGCAATGGGCATGATGTGATTCATCAGGCGGAGACTTGTGAAGGCCCAAGTCGAAGACGACAGATATTGCCAGTTGGATGTATGTACAAAGAGAATATTTGTTCGGTTGACAGTGAAAGGTAATCCTTTAGTAGTCAGTAGTGGGCAGTCACGTCAATCGAGATTCACAATACCAGCCTAGATAGACCAATAGGCCTTGTAGAAGATCCAGATTCTTTTGACAGTCCACCAGTAGCGCCTGGCCAGCTTTTTCCCTGATGCTGACACTCAGAGCAGACTGGCGAGCAGTATGCCTACACTGTACTGCGCAGATGCAATGCCATAAAAAAGGAGACTCTTTCTTCAGTTCCACAGCACTCACGCTGTCCGGAATATGAACAAATGGTAGATACTCCAGAGGCCCGCTGCGAAACAAATTCAGAATTTCCTCTTCGGCATAGTCGGCTGTATGCGGGGAATAGACCTCTGCTCGCACAGCCAAAGTAGTAAAAGACCTACTAGGAGAGGCACCATGCGGCGTGCTGCCTTCGGGCGTGAGGAGAGGGGGGATGGCATCTTGACGTCCCGAGGAAACTCGATTTTGATCTTGTTTCGCAGTGTTATGGGATTCGGGTATCGATTGCGAGCGATTATCTTTGAGGAGAGAGAGTATGCCATCCAATTTTTGCTCCAACTGCGCAGTTTTTGATACTAGGGGCGTGTTTCGTCTAGTCCTTCGGACTCTGGCTGACGGCCGACATTCTTTATTCAATCGATAACATCTATTGTGGCTCTTTACTTAATGCTCACCAACCCAGGTTTAACAACTTACCTTGCGCAGGTTCCCCCTGTCTCTGGCATGATACATTTGCATTTGGCTCGAGCACAGTTGGCACAAGCCCGGCCATAGGGCGCTGGAACATAGCTAGTCGTGTTGTCCATGAGAAGATATGAAGCTCGATACGGTCTTCGATGATCCCGGTATCTTCAAACCCGGTCAAACCTGGTGCAAGCTCCGAACCTGATGGCTCAAGTGATAAGTGACGGGTCATATGTTGGACTGAGGGCGAGGTTTTGAAGGTAAAAGATGGCCATCGGTCGGATTTCGGCCGGATTTCCACAATCCCGTACCCGTCAGGTGTGGACTTTTACTGTTCGCCACATATTCCCTATTGCCACTACCTCCACAGATATTCAATAAATACCATAGTCAGGACTCAGGATATCGAATGCTCATGCGCAGGCCGAATATAGTGTGAGCTGGTCGAGTTGATATACGTGCGTGTCCGTAGTCGTACATCATGTTTGAAGTCTGTTATCATAATTGACTCCGGGTCGGAGCACTTTGAACCCAAGCTTCTTCATTCTCTGCTGATCAAGCATTTGGTTGCGAAACTGATATTACGCAGTTTCCGTATCCGCGGTTGACACACAACTGATTGATGTATTTCAAGCCGGCGATCAGCTTGCTTCTTCGGTCTTTCCGGTGCCACGGTGTGATCCTTCTCAAAGACCAGTTCCTCCAGACCTGGTTCAACGACTGGCAAGCGATCCGAATTCCACGCCATGATCAGACGCGAATCGCCGCCAACGACATGAAATTGGATATGCGAATTCTGAGCCGCGAGAACAATCGCTGTTAATGCTCCTATATTGTGTCAGGCACTGGCCTGCGTGGTTCCAGGAGCCAACTCACCGACATGTCCAGCACCGATGATATAAGCACTGCAAATGGATTCCATCTTTCTTTTGTGCACAAAAGATAGTCTATCTCCGACAGTCTCTCAATATGTGTGGCCTCCAACGACTACCCTGGGACTTTTTCTGTCCTTGTTTGTCCCATATCGCCGACGGGAAATCAGCAAGGTAATGCCAGCTAAGAGCACCAGCAGCGGTAGGAAGGGCATTATGATCCAGATGATTGGATTTCCAAGAACGTTGCCTAGTCTTCAGCATCATCTTCCTCATAATAACCACATAAAGAGTGAAGATACAAGAGAAACGCATTTCAACGGCGGCCTGACAATCTTTGCTGGATTGTCAAAAGAGCGGTCTGTCGTCAGCCACAAATGCAGAACAGTACATCAACGGGTCTCGTGAGGCTATTTTTGAACAATGCAACATGCCCCTTTACCCTGTTTTCTATTGAAATTATATAATTGGGCGTCCGAGGTTGAGTTGTCCACGTTATGTTGTCTGTGTTTCTCACGCTCAGCAAGGTGAGAACAGGTTTGAATGGCTTCTCTATACGCTCAGTCGATGACAACGCACACGATATCGAGAACTTACGGGCCCGTCGCAATTCGGAATTGACATAAATCACCCTTGACCGCTTGAAAACTACTCAAACTGAGGATTACGCGACAATATTCCTCGCTGGATGCTCGTTTCTCGTCATCAAGGACATCGCCAAGAAAATCGCCGAATCTCGGCATTGTAACTTGTCAATGATTACATTTACACCCAATGGCGGTCGTTCTGAACATGGAAAGCTGCGCCGAGGCCTAGTAAGCTGCAGGACACCGCGGGGCGCTTGCTTAACCCCTCCTTGATTCAATCATTCAAGTTCCAACAGGCCTCATTTACTATTACTATCTCAATCAAGCTGGCTGTCTATGCTAGGCAATACACCTATCTAAAACAGCGATAAAATGACAATCAGCAACCTCCCCCGCATCGCCTGCTTCCACGGCGGGGGCTCAACAGCCGCAATCTACAAAGTGCAGTGCGAACAGCTCGCGCATCTCCTCCAAAACGACTTCCAGCTCGTCTTCTTCGAGGGCCCATTCGAGCGAAGCGCGGGACCAGGCGTCCTGCCTGTCTTCGCTGACTATGCGCCCTTCAAGTCGTGGTTTACGCAGGATGAGCGCGGCGACCGGGCTGATGGGAGCGGGTACGATGCGTCTGGCAATGATGGGGTCGAGCGCGTGTGGAGGCTGATGGAGGATGAGGGGCCTGGTGGGGAGTGGG
>JACBAD010001851.1:0-30975 GCA_014281905.1 Aspergillus hiratsukae | reverse complement strand
TCATCTGTCCCATTAATCCTTGCTCGTCTGCGATAAGCTGCCACTTTGCTTGTGAGGTATAGGTCCAATGGAGGCACGTATGCAAGCGTTTTATATATATATATAATACCTTGATCTAAACACATGCCTGCAGCGCAGTCTGCGGCCCCTCAGGATCAATGACATAACCATATTCACATCGGTCAAAGGAGACTTTGAACTGGCCACGGTAGAAAGCATCATACTTGTTATTCATGGCATCCAGTAGATCCTGCACAGATCCATCCAGATGAAGCGCACCCCATGGCTTGACGCAGGTGCGGCAGGGCTTCCCCTGACACAATTTGAGGGCGAGCAGAAGGGCGTCAAGCCTGGAGATTACTTTTGAGATCTTAAAATCCATGATGTGAAGTTTGTCTGCCGGGCTTTTTCGTGCGCTGGGGTGCAGATTGTTGATTTGATATGGGTCAGTCTACGTTGATCAGCCTTGTTCGACATTTACTTATGGAATGGTAGAGACACAGTGAGCGTGTAGAGTTCATGCTCATTATTGCACCAGACCGAGTAGTGGAGGTTGTACTTATCACTGAGAATTCGAACCGCCTTGTAGGTGTTGTTCGGGACCGTCCGGTTTCCTATGTAATCAGACCGCCGTCCTTGTCTTGAAGAAGGAGTACATACCAAGATTAGAAATGCCACCCTCCAGCATCGCCTGTCCCCAGTACTCAACCGCTACATGCTCATGAAGCACTCCCGTCGCATCAGCAATCCGCATCGGTGTCCCATCGAAATCATCGCGAAGGGGCAACCCAGCTAGCGTGAACAAGGTCGGGGCAACATCAATATGCGTCGTGACGGTAGACATAGAGGGTGAACGGGAGGAGGGACAAGGTGGTGCTGGTGTTGAACGAGTAGATGGCTAGACCAAAGGAGCTACAATCATCTGTCAGCGCGGCGAGTATGCTACAGGACAGAAGATACTGACACGAGAAGACAGAGCAAGGATGGGACGGCGGTGTTGTATAGCTTCTTGCCCAGACTGCAGTTCCTCGCATTGGCCGGGTTAACAGACCACTCCAGGAGGTCGAGCTCTTGTTTGGAATCGTCCGGTGAAGGCGACATGCTTTTCGTTTCTGTATTGGGGGTGTTTGACTCCACGTTACTCTTCGAAGATTGCACAAGTTGACAAGAGTGAGATACTCAGGCTATATATCCTCCCTATGTTGGGTAATCGGAAAACGTTGCGCGAATTGACACAGATAATAGGAACTTGCATGCAATAGATCAGACTCCGTTCATCCCAGCCTGTTCCATATCTGCACTCGCCTTAGGTATTTCCGGACCCACTATTTCGGTGACGATACACAAGGTGATTCACCAGCTGGCCATAGTAGGGGCCTGGCCGGAGGTTTAGACATTGCTGGAAGAGATGGTGCTGAGGAAAGGTTTCATAGCTGAGTTTGTGCCCGACGTCGTAGGTGTCATCAGATACTGCATAATATAGGGTGGTGTCCTTGTTGGCCATTAGGATTGAGGTTGATAAAGGGACGAATGTTCTGAGGGATCTACAATCGGGATCTCCATCTTAACGAGGATTCGCCGTTCCAATACTTGAGTGGATACTAATCGGCGAAGTTCCTGCCTCAATTTCTGGTGGCCATTGGGACCCCCGACCCCACATTGTAACTCCATCAGGACTGGGGATTTCTGATTCTTTTCTGATCTTTCCCAGGATTTGTCATGGTGAAAAATACTTAATAAAATCTCTGATCTGTGCATGCTATACGAGAGGTATAAAGGTATATAAAATGCACACTCTCGTATGCTACCAGCTAAATCAAATATCCTTCATGTCCTTCACTTCTTAATCCATAATCTATCCATCCAAGCAACATGGCATTCGCTATAACCAATGATGCCCAAGAGATCTACTATGCAGTGAATGGAAGCTCTGGGCCGACATTGGTGCTCTCAGCTACTGTAGAAGTCAGCGTGCTCATATGCGCGTTGAGGATTATTTAGCCATTGTCAGAAGGCATGGTGCATCAAGTAGGATTACTTAGTGGTATACTTTGCGAATGGAGTCTATCATAAATCTCAGGCTAAAAGAGGCTTAATGACTAGCGTTTTGAGAGTCAAAAACATTGTATGTTGCACTCATGTCCTTACACATTCTGTGACAGTTTACATTTATATTTCCTATAACATTTTCTCTCATGGTTTATAAAGTACTAGGTGTAGCTTGTTACTATACTGTTTCATATCCACCTTGCTAATTAACAAAACTCTGTTCTGTGAAATATATATTGGGCAGTTTTCAATAATTCAATTAACCCTGCTCATATCATGTACCATAGTATCCTCTAATATCCTTGGCCCTAACAACATGCAAATATGGTCTGATGAGAATCAGCACACTCCTCCCCAAACTACCTCTCTATTTGCTTGATATTGGAGCATGACATCCCTTTTCTATTCATTAAGTAACCCCACCAAAGTGGCATCTTAATCCCCTCAGGCCCGAAGATACGGGAGGAGACTAGGAGCCGGACCGGTTAGAGATGTGTTAGATTAGTCAGCACTAAGATAGGCCAGCGGAGAGTCCGCTTTAGATACATGGCCCCTGACTAAAAACAATGAACACAAGATGAGGGAACACACAAGAAATCATCTCTTTTCATCTAGCGAATCTAACAAGATGCCCAAAATTAGACCATTTGACATTCTGATTGATCAGTGACAATGACAACATTTGAAGGGCTTGTTTACACCATTTCATCTGCTAATACCTGCAATTATGCCTTTCTATACATTTACCCGCGCGGATTACGCAGCTTACTCAGCTTCTCAGCACTCGCTGTCCGAAACAACGACAGCTTTGTCAGCCAAATCTGTCTGCATGATTCGCTTCTAGCAAGGTAATGATCACCTACCTGACGGGGCTTTCATCATCTCATGTTCGCCACTTAAATGATATATAGACTACCCTTATACCTACAGTAAAAAGTGTCCTTTCGCAAAACATCTTTTCAATCAGAACTTCCTCACTACACCTCATTGACAAGGGATCGCACTCGTCAAAATGGTCCCGACAAACAACATAGCTTTCACTTCTCCTATAAATCCCCCGGGTGCCTCTCCAATCCTCACCCGCGATCAAGTCTGGGCAGGTTTGCTCCTCAAGATCCGTTCCGCTGAGACATTCGTTCCAGCCGGTATCGAGTCGACATCAGTCCTCAGTGAATCTGTCGATCAAGCTGGAAACCCCGTCACCATCCGTGAAGTGGTTTTTCGTCAAGATAAGCGCATAGTCAAAGAGACTGTGACGGCACACAAAGACGCCCGGGTTGACTTTGTTCAACCTGACGGCAGTACAATCAGCAACATCGTCAGTGAAGGCGCAGAGGGGGAGTTGTATATGACATATGTTTTCGAATGGAGGCACCCGGGCGTCTTGGAGCCGGAATTGACTGTGTTGAGGGAACAGGAAACAAAGATGAGCAAGATGGCTGTTGAGGGTACACTTAGTGCCATGAGGGAGTTGGCTCGGAAAGGGGAGATCTGATGTCACTGCGGGTATATCCGACGGCGGGGCAGACCGCACGATGGAGGTGATAATAAGGTTGTAATGTCCTGATATTAAATGCCGATGGTATAATTGGTCATGAATGAGTCGCCCAATAAGCAAGTTTCTAGGCCGTCCTTATGTAGATACAGGATGAGACTATTATGCACGACTATGTTAAATGCCGCTTATATATCCAGTGTGACTAAAATAGCGACGTGCTTGTTGAGTAGAGTCGAACTTATCTACATCTATAGGCCTATTGGGGCCCCCTATTAACATATGGCACTAATAACTCTGGACTGCGAAAGAGTCATTAGACAATCACTGCCGAGACTAGATTTCTAAGCATAAGAGATATAATGAAGTAGGAAGGATAGGAAGGATCTTGAGAGCAGCGCAATCAATTGTGGAATGAGAGTATATTGAAGGCTAGAATACACAGTCCAATGAGTCACTAATATAAGATGATAATTCCTGCCAGAGGTATGGCTGTTATACCGGCCCGATGCATTATATACTAAGTCAAATTATATACTAAGTCAAGGAGGGTTTGCAGCGAATTGCATCTTGCTAAGAGAGGCAATTGAAGTGAACAAAGGGGAATCTCTCTATCTTAACCTCAAGTAAACCCATAGATCTAGCTACATCTATCTCTATACCAAACCTTTCATCCTCCTGTCTAAATCATGCGAAGTTAAGGATGCCGCATGTATTGTTTACTTGGAGATCTCAACACCATTGGTGGCGCCTAAGGTACAAAGTCAGCCTTGGTGAGGGAAACCAAGAAAGTGACAGACATACCAAGAGCCTTCTTGATGTCATCATAGATAGCGAATTGCCCAGCAGTAAGACCGCCAATCATAACCAGACGAGTAGGAAGACCAGCGAAGGAACCACGAAGACCAAGCTCACCAGCAATCTTAATGAGACGGGAGACGGTGCTCTCGCCAGGTAGACCCTTGGTCTTGTTGATCTTGGACAACATTGTATCAGCAGGCTGAGAGACGATGGCGGCAGCAAAACCAGCAATAAGGCCAGATCCCAAATTGACACCGGTCTGGGCGCTATTCGACAGCTTGGACTTGTCCAGGCGAGCGAAAAAGGTCTCGGCAACCTTTTCGTAGACAACAAACTTGGTCACCGTGTAGGGCACCCTGCATCCATATCAGACTTGTTGTTTGTCTTTTGTCCTTAAGCTTATTATCAAGACCGACGTACTGCTTCAAGAGAATAGGACCAAAACCACGGTAGAAAGCACCAATCCCCTCATTCTTGAGAATCTTGCCAAAACCACCAATCAAACCATTGGCGAACCCAGGCTGAGACACAAGACGGATCCGTGTAGCCTCAAGAGGGCAGAGAGCGATGGAGGCAAAGAACTCGGCACAGGCGGCAGAGACAGAGTAAACAGCAGTACGGTTCTGACGGGCCTTTTCGAGACCGAGAAAGTTGATGGATTGTTTCTTGAAAAACTCATAACCGCTGAATTTGAAGGCTCCCTGCAAGAAGTAACCAGCGAAGGTTGGGCCAATGCCAGTCAAGAGAGCACCGGCGCCCTCGTTTACGATGACTTGACGGAAACCGCCGAGCATACCACGGTTATAGGTGACGGGGTCGAGTTGGATCCTGGTCTTCACACTGTGGAAGTGTCAGAAGTGATGAACTCTCCATAGTTAAGCTGCAGCTGATGGGCAACATACACATCGACTGGAGTAAAGGCACCATGAGTGACGGAACAGCAGACAGCACCAGCAAAAGCAAACCGAGAGTACAGCGCAAGGCCCTCAAGCTTCTTCTGGGTGCCGACCTGGGCCACAGCAGCAGGAGCGGCAGCCATGGCGGCGATGATGAATGCGCGCGACGCAAAGGACGGGGCTGAAAAAGAAATAGGGTGGAGTTGTGAGGCGAGGTGTCTTAATCAGAGAGTCAGATTTAAGAAAGCAAGGTGTTCATTGTCTGCTGGGGCTGCTAGTGTGGTTACTAGAGGATGACCGGCCCACATGGGATGATTCACAAAGACTTTCGGCGTTATTCGGTTGTATCTCTTAACACCACGTTTTAAATAATCATCAGCTAGTCCTCCGACTGCATTTTGCCGTCGTTGAGCAAGTCTCACTAGATGGGAACAGGAGCTTTGCTACAAGAGCGGCTATGGTGGTTTCGCGAGCAAGTTAAGCATAGACTTAGCATAGACTATTGGAAGATCACCCTCCTCGTTCTACCGCCGTATTTAAGATGCGAGGTCTTAGCAGACGGGTGGCGCCTCTGCTCCCCGCAAGGACGGACTTTTCCTCCTCGTATGAACCCGCGAGGCATAGCTAAAATATGGCGGGCGCTATACAAGACAATCTCGTCGCCACGGGCCCGACCCTAACCACTACATTGTACGTGCCATGTTCGAGCTTCATGGCGTGGTTCAGAAAGACATCAGAGTGATTTGTCATTATGAAACATCTTTCCATTTAACTAAGCGGAAACTTACACAATCGACTTCGATACGAGCCAATGTGCTTAATGATGCAGGGGCTATATCGTGAGATGGATGAAATTGGGAGGCTTATTCCTCGCCCTCAAAAGCCTCCTCCTCGCCATACTGTTGCTCCTCTCCGTCGGAGATACTAGCCTCCTGATACTGTTGGTATTCCGACATCAAGTCATTCATGTTACTTTCCGCCTCGGTGAATTCCATCTCGTCCATCCCCTCTCCCGTATACCAGTGCAAGAACGCTTTGCGGCGGAACATGGCCGTGAATTGGGTCGCCACGCGTCCGAAGAGCTCCTGGATGGATGTCGAATTGCCCACAAAAGTGGAAGCCATTTTCAGGCCCTTTGGTGGCACGGAGCACAGTGCTGTTTGAACGTTATTCGGGATCCATTCCACAAAGTAACTGGAGTTTTTGTTCTGGATATTGCGCATTTGATCTTCGACTTCTCTCATGGAGACCTTGCCGCGGCTGACTCTTGGATTAGCTTTGAACGGGATTCGGAATAGGAGGAAAGCTTACAAAAGTGTCGAGCAGGTCAGGAAGCGGCCGTTTTGATAGTTAGAAGCTGTCATCATATTTTTCGCATCGAACATCTGCTGCGTGAGTTCTGGGACAGTCACTGCGCGAAATGAATTCGATCCGCGACTGGTTAATGGAGCAAAGCCCACCATGAAGAAATGCAGCCGGGGAAAGGGAATCATATTCACTGCCAGCTTCCGAAGGTCAGAGTTCAGCTGGCCCGGGAATCGAAAGCTGACGGTGATGCCGGACATCACCATTGAAACGAGATGGTTGAGATCGCCATATGAAGGCGAGGATAGCTTCAACGTGCGCGTGCAGATATCATAGAGGGCCTATATTTATTAGCTCCCATCGACATGGAATAAGACGAGGACCTTTACCTCATTGTCGATGCAAAAAGTCTCATCTGCGTGCTCAACCAACTGATGAACAGATAATGTGGCGTTGTATGGTTCCACCACTGTATCCGAGACCTTTGGGGATGGCAGGACAGAGAAAGTCGCCATCATCCGATCAGGGAATTCTTCCCGTATCTTGGAGATGAGAAGCGTGCCCATACCAGATCCGGTCCCGCCGCCCAGAGAGTGGGTGATCTGGAATCCTTGCAGGTAGTCACAGTGCTCTGCCTCACGGCGAACAACATCAATGACTTGATCCACTAGCTCTGCGCCTTCAGTGTAATGACCCTTGGCCCAGTTATTCCCCGCACTGGACTGCCCAAACACAAAATTATCGGGACGGAAAAGGTTGCCGTAGGGGCCGGATTTAATGGCATCCATTGTTCCCGGTTCCAAGTCGACAAGGACCGCTCGAGGGACGTATGTAGAGGCGTTGACCTCGTTGAAATAGACATTCATCCTCTCCAATTGGAGATCGGACGTGCCATTGTACCTATGTGAGTGTCAGGTAGATGGCAAAGCGATGGTGGCCGGATCACTGACCTGCCGTTTCCATCGATCCCGTGTTCGTTGGAGATGGTTTCCCTGGACCATGTCAGAAGGCAAAAACGGAAGTACGGAGGGTGGAACTACCAGAAGGAAGCACCAACTTGATTACCCTGCGAAGAGTATCACGAATTAGCATTCGCTTCGAATACTCCATGAGAATTGGAATTGACTCACACATTGGCCGATTTGGAGAGGAACCTTTACGCAGCATAATCAACATCAGAAATCAGCGAGTCGAAAGTCAGCGAGCAGACTCACAATCTCACGCATGTTGGCGGGCAGACACTGGTATCTGGATTTGAGAATGAAGGTGATTACAGGAGACAATCGTGAGATAGGAGAAAATGAGGAGGTCAGGCTGCTCAGGCACCCATAAGAGACGGACTAGAGTTTAGCGCACCACTAGTAACATACGCCCACGAGCTAGGATAGGATAGGATAGGATATATGTGATAGTGACTGCTATTCGTGGAAACATTATGCATTGACAGACGAATAGGAAGATTGGACAACGAACCTAATTATATCCCTCAGCATAAAGTAATGCATAGTACATATGTATGTCCATCCACATATCTTCAGTCGTAGATCTACACTGTCCATGGACATTACGACAGTCCACTCAGCAATGGGGATACGGAGTCATAACTTATTGCTTATGTTAATATGCATATCTTTGAAGTTAGGAATACTCCATGTTCAGGAGTTTCCCTCAAGCTAGCTTGTGTAATAATCGAACATCGTCCAGATATATGTATCGATGCGGAGATTGGGTTCGACGATCACACCTTCCAAAGATCACCCGCGTAACCATGGGGTACGGAGTACGGAGTATCAGTTCCATTGCATGTCATGGGCCAGATCCATAATAATAGCAATGACACTGTACTTTTGACAGGCCCACTTAGTTAAAACACATCCACATCGTTGAAGTCGAGGAGATCCAGATCAGAGTAGGATACGCTAAGACGAAGAAATTATCTAGATCATATTTCCCTTTCAATGCTCTAATCCTGTCGGCGCTCGCTTTTCCACATGTCTTTGGGATTGATATCCAAGCAACCAAATTGACATGCCCACTGCTCAATGTCAAGGGCCTTCTTCAGCAGGGGAGTCATCCCAGTAATATTCTAAAGATTTTGCCCACCAAGCATCAAGTCAAGGTTATTCTTGGAAATAGCAACTTTTTTCATTTATTGCAGCTTAGCGCCCTTGTTGAGTAACAGCTTGACCATACCTTCATGCCCTTCCTGTGCAGCTAATGATAGTGGTGTGCGACCATAGATATTATCCTTTGAGTTCAGCTTAGCGTCTGGCGGTTTTTGATCTCCAGTGTCTTTGGCCTTTTTTTTTACTCCTTCAGATAGGAGGGCCTTGACCGCTCCCTCGACCCCGAAGTATGCCGCCAAGTGAAGCCCTGTCATTCGCGTTTTCCTTGGACTCGAGGAAAGATAAGGAGACCTATCTAGTACCTGAATTGACGCGTCCACCTTCACCTCGCAATTTAGAAAGCTTATAGCTTCTGGGCATAAAGTCAAAGCCTTGCGAGCATGATATCCCCAGTTGTTTGCTGAGTAGTAGTAGAGTTTATTTAACTGCAGCCGCTCGTCCAATTCGTGGATCGATTGACAACGCCCACTCTCAAAAGGACGAAAAGAGAGGTAAGAAGTGCAAATCCTCGTGATATCTGTCTCTGCATCTGGAAACCAATGTTGCCGTGTTTGCCGGAAGTATTCTTGCGTTGTATAGTGGACTAATCGGATAATGCCACTTTCTTCATCAACTGTAACCAATCCAGCACAGACAGAAACCATGTCCTCAATTAGAGGAAGGTTGTCTTCATCGAGTTCATAATCGCCGGGTTCAACAGCGAGTGCATGCTGAAGTTCTGATGTAGTAAGCGGTCTCTTTGCGCAGAGGATCCACGACAGGACATCCTTTGCAAGCTTCTGAGAATCCGTATCTTGCTTTTCAATTCGTTGCATACCATCCTCGTATGCATGATTATATGCTCCGGACCCTTTTGGAAGGCTTTTTATAGCTTCCCTGACTTTTCTTATTGTTCTCTTCGGTTTTACTGACTCGAAGTGAAGCTGTGCTAGGAGAAACCTGGCTCATAGTTAGTGTACTGAGTCTGGTATGACATGGGATTCACTTACATGCCGTCCACAATTTCAGTAATACTATTTTGAATCTCTTCGCTGTGAGAGACCAAAAGGGTCGATTCTGAGTGTAATATCTCAGCCCGTAGATATTTCCGCACATCTTCATCATCTGCACGGATTTCCAATGTGATGCTACCATTTAATCTCTCCGTGATCTGCGGGATGAACCGCGAAGTGGCAAAGATGTTTACACCGCATATTGCCTGTAGGTTGAAGATCTCTGTCAGGAATCTTCTCCGGCAACCATTAGATACTTCACATTCATCAAGAGCGTCAACGAAGATGAAGGCTCTCAGATACTTGGCCGCGACCGACTGAAGAGCCTTTGAGATTTCTCCAAGTGATGGTTTTGTTCCTTTAGCTTTATGTCGGTTGTAAAGATCGCCCACACTATCCGGTAGGGAAGGCTGCCCCTGACTCAGCTGCTTTAGTAGACTTGCAAGTAAATCTTCGACCGGCTGCTTGTCTTTCCAGAGGAAGGTACAGTAGACGTACGCAATTCCAATGGATTGATCATTCAGAAACCGCGTAGTGAGGTCGTCGATGACTATTGCAGTCAGAGTTGTTTTCCCAGCCCCAGGAATGCCTGGACAGAATAATGTCTGATTGCCCTTGCTTAGCCAAGTCCGGTATTCATCAGAGTCCAGGAACCATTGGCCAGTTCCTGCTTGCCGCTTTTTCAAGTTGTCACTATGCTGAGAACCATAGTCAACCCGTGTAAGCCAATTGAGCACCTCGAGGTCTTCTTTTCTGTCTAACTTTGACCTCATTGTTTCAATATTGCCCTCAGTTCTCCTTACAGTGTCCAGGACTACCGATATTGTTAGAAGGTTGGTATGAACTTAACAGACGATCTCAGAAATGACTAACCATCGGCTAGAATATCCTTCACTGGGCGCTCTCCGTCAACATCACTTGTCTGTACATATTCGAGAAGTTCCTTTGCATACGCCGCTGCTGTAGCTGCGGCATATTCCTGCCAATCCTTGTTTTTCTGCGAGTCGGCATAATCACAGATTCCCCGAATAACAACACATGGGAAATCATTCATGAGCCCTGCCGCTTCCATTTCAACGCACAAAACATTCCCACCAAGACTCTTATTGAGGGTGTCACGAAATTTGGCCTCCTTGATCACTTGGTTACCGGATGCGATCAAACCATAATGAACGTGTACTTCTCGAGGCTGACCCGGTCTGTTGGAGGAGCTGTCTGAACTGGACAAAGGATCCTCGAGTGAATCGTGTCTGGTGTATTTGGGGACTAGTCTTGGCCATCTTTTCCCCATGTCGTCTAAATATTGAGGTATCTCGGATCCGCTCATCTCACGTTTGGTCTCCAGTTTTGTCAATGCCGTCAGCAGCGCTGTCGGGGGATTATTCAGGGCACCGGTCCTTTTGAAGTGGCCACCCTCTTCTGCCTTGCCCATATCCCACTGGACCACTCCAGGAAACTGATCAACAGGCGCACTAACCACTACATCTCCAAGTTTAACCTTCGGTGGAACACCGCCGCCAATACCAACCATAAGGCCGACCTTGATGGACGGGAAAGTGCCAACCATCCGGGTCGCGACTGTCGATGCTGAATTAGTGCCGTACTTACCTTTCGGTAAGCAGACTATGACGATGTTGTGCCCTCCAATGGATCCTAAAGTATACGTGTTGTGATCATTTGACGGCTTTGGTAGATCAGGGTGTATCTCATCTAGCATCGCCGTTGCTGCGGTCTGCTCCTTTGGCAGTGCGCAGACCCATCCCACAGTGTAATCATTGTGCGCCAGTTGTCTTGAATGGGATGAGCACTCTGCGTTTTCCTCGTTTTTCTTGCTGGACACAGGTCCTTTGTCATCGATGTCTCTGTTTCTCTTCGACATATTCTGATCGTTCTGGAGGTTACAGGCAGCTCGTCGGTCGACAGATATTGATGGCTCACTTATGCTGGATCGCTTTTGACTTTGATCTGATTTAAAATGCTTGTTTAGTCTGCGGTGACTCAGGCGAGGCTAGGTAGTCTTACTTTGCTCCAAGAGTATTCAGGGCATATCCTCGAGCGAGGATAGAGAGATTTGGATCCCGTCAAAGGAAACTGAATGACTGCGAGTTAGCTGAAGAGAAAGGAAAGGAGAAAGGATATATCCCGTGCGGACTTTGCTGCTAGTTCAGCCTCGTCGGCGGCAATCTGGCGGGTGTTGGGCTCAGCCGCACACATGACTAGCATGATTTCTATTTATGGTATCAACTGCCCTCCGAACATAATGAGACAAAAGAATAAGTACAGACTAGGCGCCAAAGGGCCTCAGAAGGCACCGGGGCTTCAATCCTGCAGGGGTGCAAGTGCAACCATAAGCGGGTGGGAGTGGTCAGATGTAATCATTGTAGAAGAAACTAAAAGTCCACATTGTAGCTATAGTCTGGTGTAGAATTAGCCTGTCATAGTCATGGACTCTGTGGTTGTCACCGTCATTCCCTCATTCATCAACTTGACCAGCTCAGCCCTCTTCTGCTCTTCATCCGGTATCTGATTAATCACCGCCACCTTTTTCATGAATTCCTTGCGCTTTTCTTCCTCAACACGAGCTTCCTCCTCCTCTGCTTCGTCGTCACTATCAGTCAATCCAACAGTACCAGCGCTTGCGACAACGATGTCTTCTTCAACCGGGTTGTCCTCTTCTTCAATCCTGTTCCTCTCTTCTTCCTGATGTTTCTTCTCGGCTTCTTTGTCGATCTTCTTCTCTCCGATCTGGTTCCCCTTCTCATCATACACGGGCCTGAAGTACTCAACTCCGGTCTGGTTTTCGTTCTCATCATAAACGGGTTTGCAGTACTCGATAACGTCCGAAGCCTGCTTTTGGATCTGCTTGAGTGGCTGGATGCATTTCCAAGGTCAGTTCATGTCAAAAAGCGTCCGAGCGAGACACTTACATTGCTATGGAGCACTTGAATACTGTGAAGCCTGTAGATAGGTCCGGCGTACGAGACGACAAGTGCCTTCTGCTTCTTTATGAAGTCTGTCAGAATTTGAACCATAACTTGAGGCTTCGGGGAGTAAACCTCTGTCGCTTTGTACGTCGACCAGCCTTCAATGTTGGCCTTTGCCAGGGACGATCCACTACCTCCAATCTTCCCAACACCGGTGGCTCCCAGATCCAAACCCGCGCTGGTGTCCCGGCTATGGGCGCTTTGCATAGTAATGGCACACTCCTGGGTTGACCATGTCTTTTTGATAGCCCACAGTCCGTACTCTTTGATATCGGCCCCATAATCGGAGTTCACAAGAGCCTTTGCATTTCGCTTGACCCATTTCTCAATCGGCCCTGTGTAAGGACCCTCAAAACCCTCATTGACCACTACCTGTTCGGTGATAAGCGCCGCTTTTCCGGTCTTGCCCCATTTGTTCTTTGCATTAGCTGATACGTCCATAGGCGCAGCAGCCAGGGCACCTGAAAATCCTGCAGTGAGCCCGAAGCTTGCTTCGGCTTCACTTCCTGAGGACCTGGTTCTCCACATGCTTTCGTTGGGTTCTGTACGGCGCAGGGTCTCACCAAGCCCTGTGAATCCCATTTTTTCAGGGTGTCCCGGCTCGGAAATATCGGTAATCAACTTCCACTCTCCGTGATTGTCGAAGTATCCGATTGCGCCGGGGTGGAGGGAACTGAATGGTTGAGGTTTATACAGATAGTGACCATCGCCATTAGGCTCCATGAGCTGGGCATACTCGTCGTAGATACTGATCGTCATTGTGAGAGATGAAAATGAGTACGCGTTGATTTCTTTCTTCCTAGATAGCGGAGTAGCGCACTTTAATAAGTTCGTGATGTGGTATGTGGGGGCAGTGTCTGTCGGATCATAGTCCCAATTTGGCGAAGAGTTTCGTATATGACCTCATAAAAACCCTTAGTTGATGCTAATTTGATGCTAATATGCAAGTTGGTCACCATCCCCTGGTTGTGTGCTGCGTTGGCTATTGTCGATCAGAGTGGAACCCTAGTACGTAGTTAAGTTACCAAGAGTACCCATTCAGCCAAAGCTGGCTTCTACCTAGATAGTTAGTATTTACTTTCCTCTTACTGAGGGATGATCAGTAGAGAGATGCGTCATCGTTCAGCCCGCCAAGTACAAAGATCAGCACTAGGAGCGATCTGTTACAGAAGTTTCCTTTTTAGATGGCATAGTTTAGGCCATCTGGGAACATGTCTACCTTGCCCAGTCTGTTAGGGGTTTTTATTCATGCTACACTGTAAGTGTCCCCGTAGGCTGAGTGCTATATACTCACCATCTTCTATCTCAATGGTTATCTGGATTAGAGGAATCGATGTTATCATCCTCTAGCTGCATGTATTTCCCTATAACTGCTCAAAGATCTCTGCTGTCCTATTTATATCATGCCCCATAGCCACATAAGATCAGGTTCGGAGATTAGCATTAATAGTTCTGTTAATATCCTAGGTACTGGAAGAGCATCTATGGAGACTCCAGTGCCTTGGCTGGCCATTCCGTCTACCAGCACGATCCTTCATTTCCTGGCTTCCCGGGGACACACAGCTTCGCCCATACCCAAGCTCCTTTGCTGTATCAAATCATGCTTGAAAATGAGGCAACTGGTGTTTCAGTATTGACATTTGCGACAGACTGAAGTACTGAACTGCCAAATTAAGGCTGCTAATTCTCAAAATAGACAAGACATCTAACCTCAAGGCTGCTGCGCGGCGGCAATCCCAGGTCTGTGGAGGGGTCTGAAAACGATGAGTGTGGTGTTATCCTCGCTATGCTCTCATCATTCTTGGAGTCGAAAATCTTGATGGGGAGGACCTCCTGCGGCGTCATCCCGGACGCGTAGTACCACCGATGGCGGTCGGAATACTTGACCCGGAAGCTGCCAAACGAGGCTCCCTTGCTGAGGGATTTGTACTTGTCTTCTCTCGAGGATGGCAAGTGCGTTTGAAGGTCCACCAGCTCCTCGTCAATCGCAGAGCCCCAGGGGGTCTCGGCGGACAGGCTCCAGCGGCCGCCATACATTGATGATTGCCCATCGAGTCTTCTGAAACTACTCTGCCTCATCTGGGCTCAGGTGGTCACGCAGGATATCATGAGCGTCGGAGGTAGACTGATTGATGTGCACCGCGCGGGCGGGTGCGAGCATTGCCGGCTAACTGGCTGCCGAGAAGGGTCGTTATGGCTTTCTGCTGCATTTCTTCAAACGATACGTTCCGGATAAGGTGTGAGAAGGCATTTACGCGCGTGGCGCCCGTTCTGTTGACCGTGTTAGCAACCTCTGCGCCCGGATGCTATGGACTCTGCCTCACGCTCTCTTCAGTAGTAGCTTCTGTCTCCGGGTAGATGTGTTCAACGACGGAATCTCCCCCTGCAAAGGGAATATGGCAGCTGACGTGGGGTGCAGCGCAAAGCCGTGAGTGTCTAGATGAAAGTCTGCCTCTCGTCCACGAATGTCCGTTATCGCCACTTCTCGGGGGTCGAAAGGGCGGCGGAACATCTCAAGCGGGCTGAGTTGCATCTTGTTGAATCCTGACGAAGGATAGTAGTTGAGAGTGGTCCTGACTGTTCCTGCCATTGTCGCTATCGTTGCTTCGGCTCCAGAGGACTCCGTCGCGGGTTGCTTTCTGTTTCGCTATATAGAAGCTGGTTGATCAGCAAGCAAACTTGAGATGCATGACCATTGCCCTTTGAAAAGGAGCAAATATCTTTCTTGCGGTTACTGCTTTTGAAGGTGGGTTTCTACCGCGGTGGGAACGCCCAGCGCACTCTCTACCGATTCCTGTGTCGCGGGGAGTTCAGTCTGCACGATGACCGCTGGTTCACGAAGCCGTGGGGAATCCGTGGCGGCCAGCCGGGTTCCCGTTCCCGGAAGGTTCTTTACAGATACTCCAAGTCCCAGGGGAACCCGCCTGTGGAGGTCCTGCCCTCAAAGTGCGACCGCATCCGCGTCGACCCAGATGACCTTCTCGAGTGGGTGACCTGGGGAGGCGGTGGACTCGGCGGTCCCTTGACTCGACCCGCGGAGAAGGTGGCCCTTGAAGTCCGTCGCCGACTAGTGACCATCCAGGGGGCGTACGAGAATTACGGTGTGGTTGTGGATCCAGGTGATCTTAGCGTGCGTGAAGAGGAGACAGCAGCCCTGAGAAAGAGTATGATGGCTGCTCGGGCTGCGGCTAGCAAGACCCTGCAGTACGATAAAAAAGGCACAATCGAGGAATTGACCGCGTCTTGCCTGAAGGAGACTGGGCTTCCTGCACCGAGGCCGCAATGGGAGTTGGAGCCTTATGGGCCGCATCTGTCGCTTCCGTGCGTCAAGGACTGGTATGCGCGGATGAAAGAGGCAAAGGGGTGGGAGTTGCAGCCGTAGATGCTAGTTATTGGCTCATTTCAATGGTTCCAAGAATGCCAGTTCATTGTTTGATGTCTCAAACAGACAAGGCTGTCCAGCGGGCTATACAAAATGCCCGATTGGGTTAGTTCCAGAGGATTATCTTATCTTATCTGATCCGACCCGGCATCTGCTCCGGGCCGAGGTTTCCCGATAAGGCTGAGGGTGTCTCCTATTCATGATTTCTTCTATTCTCTATCTTTATTCTTCACCAGCCATTATACACGTTTATCTCCTGTCAGACTTGCTAATTGCGACCTCAATAATGCAACTTTCCTTGCGGCAACCACGAACTAATGGCCATGCTGGTATTCTGCATCCCTATGTATGTAAGACGCACTGGCTCCATCCAACAGCTTTGAGCGCAGTAGTCCATGTGGCCCCTAGACTAACAACGCATCAATTGAACAGTATGAAGGATTGGTCGCTTTCGAGTATACCGACGGCCTCGTTCGGAAACCAAACACCCTCCTGTTTATCGGCGGCCTGGGGGACGGACTCGGCACTGTCGAATACCTGACAGACCTTATTACCGGGGTGGAATATACATCCTGGTCCATCTTCTCACCCATTCTCTCTTCCTCTTATAGCGGATGGGGGGTGGGTCATTTGGGCAAAGACATCGACGAGATTGCGCGCTGCGTGCAGTATGTCCGGGATTACAAGCAGGGGTTATTCGGCGCAGGGAAGATTGTGATCATGGGTCATTCGACGGGCAGTCAAGATGTCATGCATTATTTGAGTTGTGCGAATCCGCGACCGCGACATCCTGTACTGGACAAGGATGCGGCAGTAGAGCCTTTCAAGCGGCCTCCTGTCGACGGAGCCATCATGCAAGCGCCTGTCTCGGACCGGGAAGCCATTGACTGGGTTATCCGAGATGGAACGGACAGGGATACTCCGGAAAAAATGCGCGAGATATACCAGACAACTATTGCGCATGCCAGATCTAACCCTTATGAAGATGACGACACCCTCGATACCATCCTCCCTCTGTCGGTAACGACCCGGATCGGGTATCCAAGCTCAACGCCCGTGAGCAGTCGACGGTTCCTAAGCCTGGCCAGCCCAGACAGTCCGGAGAAACCAGAAGAAGACGATATGTTCAGCTCCGACCTCATTGATGACCAGTTGCAGAAGACTTTTGGCCAGCTGCGGTCGCGGAGACTGCTGGGTTCAAAGCTGCTGGTCTTGTATTCGGGAAGAGATCAGTCAGTGCCACCATGGGTTGACAAGGAGCTTTTACTCAAGCGATGGTCCATGGCGGCTGGCCCCGACTGCTGGAACAGCAATAGTACGATCATCCCGAACGCCTCGCATGCGCTGAGCGATGATGACCAGGTCGAGCCGAGGAGGATACTAGTGGAACGCGTCATGTCCTACTTGGAAGATGTGGAGAAACCCCCGCCTAGTGCGAGTTGAGTTTGGAGCGCCAGAAGCAACGTCCGAGGTGGAATGTTCGAAACACCGCCGAATGTAATACCTCCGCAGCGATTGAGAATTTTGAATGTGCGAAACGACCCAAGGCAAGGGAGTGAGATCAATCAATCGAAACCCCCTTCGAGTTTGAGGCATGAGTAACTGAGATGGTCCGAGAGTATCAGTTCATTGGCTTATGGAGGGCCAGATCATGCACCTCACGCCAGTAGGTCCTGATGCTAGAATGGACTAGCATCGGGATGATTCTCCCAATTCATTGCTCGTATGCACTCAGATGATCTATCTCAGAGCACAGAATGCGAAAGTGTATGGCTTCCGCTGCCATGAACAAAACTCGTCAGGAAATTGAGCCCTGTTGCTGTCCAGAAGATTACCATAGATTACTTTGAGCACCTCAAGATGGAAAGCAAGTTCCTAAATTCTTGTATAATACATCAAATCTGTTCCACATCTCTCGAACATATATCCTACTCAGATCATATTACATGCACGCTGTGACCGAAAGTCGATTGGTTGATCAGAGACTCCAGCGTAGCTCCCTATCGTCTCTTCAGACGATTGTCGACGCTTCACGCGGTAGGCTGAGCAGAGGGAACGCCGGATGGAGCGACGCCGGTGGGGGCCGGGCCCTGATCCTGGCCACCGAATCCGCCAGCGTCAGAAACAGCACCCGAAGGGACAGAGGGAACAGCACCCGTAGGGACAGCGCCAGTAGGAGAGGGGCCGAAGTCCTCGCCACCGTGTCCAAAGTCACTGAAGCCTCCCGCAGTGCCAGATGAAGCGGCACCAGAAGGAACAGCAGCGGATGGAGACGCGCCAGAGCCCTTGCCGTGATGGCCGCGATAACCACCACCGTGACGGCCACCCTGACGACCGCTTGCCGATCCGGACTGGGAAGCGCCAGAAGGCGAGGTGCCAGAGGACTGGAACTGGGCGTTCCCAGAGTTCTGAGATCCCAATCCGAAACCGCCAAAGCCTCCGACAGCGCCGGAAGGAGCGGCTCCGGAGGGAATCGCGCCAGAAGGAATAGGGCCGGTAGGCGAGGGACCGGAGCCTTCCCTGCCTTGGCCTCCTTGGCCACCCTGACCGAAACCGCTAAAGTCACCGGCAGAGGCCGAGGGAGCAGCGCCGGTGGGCATGGCACCAGAGGGAATAGTACCAGGAGGAGCAGCGTCTGACCCTTCAAAGTCCTGAGGAGAGCGGGCCTGAACACGTTGGCCACCGAAGGAGTTGCTGTTGCCCTCACCCCGGGGAGCGCCGGAGGGAGCGGGTCCACTACCAAATGAAGGGAAGCCTGAGGGGGCAGCGCCGGTGGGGACAGCGCCGGATGGCATGGCACCGGTGGGGAACGGGCCACCGTTCTGTCCTTCACCACCGAATCCTCCGGCCATCATAGGACCACCAGGGAAACCGGATGGCATGCCCGAGGGGATACCGGAGGGAAAGCCACTGAGAAATCCGCCAGGAGCGCCCTGTCCGGTAGGTGTGGGGTGCACATCGGAGCCTTTGTCGGCGTGCTGAATGGGAGCAGCCAGGGTAGAGCCGAGAAGGCTGAGTAGGAAAGTAGCAGTCTGGGGCTTCATTGTGACGTGACGAAACAAGTGGTTTCTGTGTGAAGTAGAAGATTGAATTGAAGTTGAAGGATTGAAGACGGCAACCAGGCCTTGAAGTTCAAAGAGTGTGGATTCTGCAAAGAATGGAAGTTGAGTGTTAGACTCTCGAGTCACCGGGACTATGGGGAGAAAAAAGCCATGCTGAGAGCGGATTTGACGCCATTTAAATAGGCGTGCTCAATCTGCCTCCCTTGACTAGGGATTTCGAATTGGGCTAACAGTGAGGGCGCTATTCGCCCATAGTGAGACAGGTCAACCAGATGCCCCTTCTGTGTTGCATCCTTCCTCCAGCTTCAAACTGCAGTCACCAGAGCTGGTACGCGTCAGCTTCGGAGGGATCGTGGAGACTAAACACTCAAAACAAAGAGAAAGAAGGAAGCGCACTTGCTTCGACCCTGCAGAATTCCACCCTACAAAGGCCGGACACAATGAATCTGCGTCTAGGCCCAATGATCGTCCTGCGGCGCCAGTGCCCACTGACAAGCTGACAAGTGACGAGTGACGGGTGCAGTGGAGGGACGGCTGGAGGCAAGTAAAACAAGGAACACGCCACCTGCTTCTGATTGATAACAGATGCCAAGCAAAGCCAATACCCATTTGGCAGCGTCACTGACTCGGGCTCGGCGCCAGTGCTTCACATTCGACTCGACAGTATATGACTAGTGAGTGGTACGCGTCATCTTGGTCTGTGCTTCAGGTCGAACCTGTTTGAGATAAGGGTACTGAGTGCTAAGCTTATGCCAGGGAATCTTGCGTACTGTGGATCAAGGGCTATTGATTCAGGGAAATGCAGCGAAGCTGTCCCCTGATTGTTCGATCGAAATGAAGCAGTAGGGGTGCCCCGTTTATGCACGGGAATTACTATTGCTCAAGGCCCCTGCTAAGACAAGTAGGGCCGTAGGCCCGTATCAAGTATAATGTGGAGTACGCAATACCTTATGTGGATTAAGGTGAAATAAGATGAAGCCTTGACAGTGCCTTGCAGAGGAGCTTTGAAAGGAGAGCGGAGATGTGGACCAGCTTGGGGACAGTTGCGTCTGTTCAGTCATCACTCCGCCACTTGATATCATGGGTCCATGAGACACTGTTGTTTAATTGTTACTTTGGATTTGTTTATAGATATAGCCATCCATAATCTCTTGTTGTTGCTCCAGTGATCTTTGGCAGCATCTCCTACTGATGCCATTACATAGCCCAGAGGATACTGGCGTCTACACTAGGGTATCATGAAACAGCGGTAGAGGGGACAGAAAGGTGGTGAGAAGATGCTCACTTAGCAAGTTTCAAGTAGATAATGGTTATACAAACTGCATTTAGGGTCTTCCATTGGAAATTTGAATCGAGGACAGTAATCTCTGTCGCGCCGTCACTCGGGAAGAAGATGACCTTGAGGCGCTGAAATTGCCGCATAAGGTGATAGTATTCTCCTTTTATGCGTAAAGTATTTGCTACAAACGCAGACCAAGGCGCTTGGTGGGAGGCAACATGGACAGAGGATTACTTGATGAGGGCTGGTTCTTCAGCCTATATATATATCAGCTCTTCCTACAGCTTGTATTGTTTTCCCACGATGGCAATGGCAGGTATGCGCAATCACTGAGGCAGTATGAATGTTGCGGATAATCCAACTTTAGAATTGACAAAGAATTTACATGTATGCTGTAGTCACTATTCTACTACATAGTCGGAATGGGTATCCTACTCCGTAAATGACGAGAGGTAGGTTTTATGTCTTGCCAATTATAGCACTTAAAGCTACCACTAACATTAATACGGCAAGGTGTCCGAGTGGTCTAAGGAGCACGGTTCAGGAACTGGACCTATAAACTGTTACTCAGTATCAGTTTCCGTGTCTCGCAAGGGGCGTGGGTTCGAATCCCACCCTTGTCATGATTTTTTTTTTTTTTCTTTTTTCCCCCTTCCTTTGCACATTCGAAGCATTGTTGGGGTGATACCCAAAGCAGAGAGAACATTGACAAGAATGATTTGAAGTGCTGTGCATAATGGCTGTGAGATTGCAGCTTCATGCAGCTTGGAGTGCCCCTGAGCTGCAGCCAGCTCTTCTTCGAGGGAAAGGCTTGGTCGGAGCTCGACAGGGAGGCCAGCGAGCGATCTATCCATTTCTACTAGCCATGTCCTGGCTTCTGGGCAGTGAGTAATAAGGTCCAGCCACATCTGTTGCCGGTGTGCGCTTTGGCCAGTAAAGATACCTAAGATGCGCTTCTTCCCCTCGGTATGGGGCTGGGAGCTTGAGATGGACGCCGACTTTTTGGCCTTGTTGAGATCAAGCTCTTCGCAATCTTGTAATTAAGAGATCTATTGTAGGGGCCCACAGAAAGATACGGTGGGTCAAGGCTGAACGTCGCTGTAGTAAGGTCCACGCCATGCCCACCAGGTCGAGCGCGGGATTGTCTTCAAGATATTGAATGTACTGTTCGAGCATGGCAGCAAGCGCTCGCACAGAAGACGCAGAGAAGACAAATGGCAACACGGCTGGGATTGGAGATTTAGGCGACGGCTTACCAATCGCATTTACGCCGTCCTCAAAGCTCTCAAGAATCGCGTGCGCATTAGTGCCCCGAGACCAAACGAGTTGACGGACACGCGGCGTGAAACTCCAGGTTTCAGAGCTGGCCATGGCATAGCCTTGGTCGGGACCTTTAAATTGGTCGCACACGGTTCAAGTTGTGGATTGAGCTGGTTGAACAGAAGGTTGGGCGGAATCACTCCATGCTGAATGCACAATGAAGCCTTGATAATGCCTGCTAAGCCGGCTGTGCCTTCGGTGTGTCTGATCACCGTTTTTATTGATCCCACAAACAAGATTTCAATCTTCCCATGCTGCTGTGATGGCAAGTCGCCAAAGAAAGCATGATAGATGGCTGAAGCCTCTTGGGGATCGCCGGCAGGAGTTCCGGTTCCATGCGCCTCGAAATACTGGCATCAATCCTCGGCACGGCGCTTTGGGTCCAGGTTTGCCATCTGGCAGGTGGACTGGATCAAATCCAGTTGTGCTTTACCAGACAGCATCGGCCGTCTTGGTTCACGCATGTGGCTCGGATCACGCACTCAATCGGGTCACCGTCCGCGACTGCGTCGCTGAGGCCTTTCAAGACGATAGATGCAATCCTTCGCCACGGGTATAGCCGTCAGCCTTTGTGTCCCACATGCGGCTGCGGCCAGTGGGAGACAGTATTTGAAGCTTCGACGCCGAAACATAGACATTGGGGTGCAGGAGAAGGTTTGTCCCCGCCACTATAGCTGCGGAACATTGTCCCTGCCGCAGAGCCGTCACGGCCTGATGCAAGGCGACCATACTGGAGGAACAAGCCGTATCCACCACAAGGGACGGGCCGTGCCAATCAAAGAAGTACGATACACGGTTGGCGATGTTGGTCCGCGCCAGCCCGCTCATGGTATAGCGTGGGCATGCTTGATCGTCGATTTCCAGGCGAGTCCCCCAGTCTGCCATCATCACACCACAGAAAACACCCGTGGAGGAGCCCCGAAGAGCATCTAGCCGCTGCCCGGCCCGCTCCAGCGACTCGTAGACGGACTCTAGCAACAGCCGTTGCTGAGGGTCTGTGGTCTCGGCCTCGCCGGCTAAGATATTGAAGAACGAGGCATCGAACATGCCAATGTCCTCGGACAAGAAGTAGGACTCCTTGGTGTTGGTGGTGCCATGATGATTACCATCCGGATGCTAGTAAGACCTCGCGTTAAACCAGGTGGACGGTGGCTCAGATGCTACGGTTTTCGGGTTGCAAAGTAGATCCCATAACCGGGATGGTGAGGAAGATGATCCCGGAAATTTGCATCCGGTTCCAAGGATGGCGATAGGCTCGGGGGTCATCTTCAGTTGAATCAGTGAAGGCAGAAGGATTATCTTCCTGGAGATTGACTCTCCTATTTGTAAGCCACAAGTTCACAACCGCGGGGATGCCCAGTAGCGCCGTGAGATTAGGGCGCCTGATGTGCAACTACTTCCATATCCAACAGCTATCTTCGCTATGGTTGGATGAATGGCGGAGCTATGTAAGAGCCTAATGCTTCCAAGAATGTCCCCGTCTCCCCGAAATCTGTGTAGGCTCAAGAAGTCTGGAAAATTGTACATATACATGCCCCACCCGATTCATTTCCAGGACAGAATTCGACCGGCCCAAGGACCGAGACCGACAGCTCGACGCCCCTAGGGCACTAGTTAATAGTCCGCCGTACTAGGGTCCAGTAGTACTACACAAGAAAGTAACCTGTCAGACGAACAGTAAATCAGCTTTCTAAGATCCTAGTATATAACTTAGAGGCAGAGACTTGGCTGTCCACATACACGCTATGAATCTGTCTCAGTGGGTCAGCCTTAACAAGTAGACCAGTCCTTGACTCATCGTGCGGGGAAACATGCTTATGACAGCATTTATTAACTCATAACAAGTGTAATATCCCTCATCTTCCACTGTGTCAGCTGTTTCTCCCTTCTGAAGCACCAAATATGTCGACTACAATCATTGAGCTTGCTTCGCAAGGACAACAAGAGTCACAGAGCTCAGTCCACACATTTGGCCCGAGTGCTGACGATGCAATCGTCCAGGCAAAGCAAAAGTGGAACGACCCTCCCATCAACAAATGGCGCGTTTTAGCTACATTCGCCAGTTTCGCGGTTGTGGGAGCGAGCGATGGTGTCTACGGAGTGAGCTCTGCCTACACAAAGACAAGATACAGACTAATGATTTTTTCGCAGGCACTCGTCCCATATGTATGCATAGAGCTAAGGTCCATCTCTCGCTGCGAGAACTGACGCCGAGTAGCTTCGGGAAGACTATAAGCTGTCTACCACCGTGGTCTCCCTAATCTTCGTGACCCCCTTTGCTGGATACACGATTGCCACCCTCGTTGTTAACAAGGTTCATATGACATTCGGACAGCGAGGGATTGCGATCATCGGTCCCCTATGCCATATCATTCCGTTCGTGGTCATGGCCATCCACCCGCCTTGGCCGGCAATGTTGGCTGTTTATGTGATTGTGGGTTTGGGAAATGGCCTCATCGACGCAGCGTGGAATTCGTGGATTGCTGATATGGCTAATGCAAACACCACGATGGGGTTCCTCCAGGCATTTTATGGCCTCGGGTAGGTGGATCACCTACGATGATCGCCGACGGCAATACTGATGACCATTCAGGGCAACCCTGAGCCCAACAATGGCCACGCAGATGATCAAATCCGGCCTACGCTGGAACTATTTCTACTATACTCTGCTTGGAGGCTCCGTCCTCGAACTGCTGGCCAGTGTTGCTATGTTCTGGAAAGAAAATGCGGTTAGCTTCAGAGACAAGAACCGCAGGAGTGCTGATAGCAGTGGTGGGAGCAGAACGACAGAAGCGATGAAAAGTCCCATTACCTGGCTGATAGCCGCCTGGCTGTTTGTGTACATGGGTGTCGAAGGTGTGTTGCTTAGCTTTTCTGGAGCGAATGACCTGATCACTGAATCTCACAGTGTCTGTGGGTGGCTGGGTCGTCGATTTTATGGTCCAGGTTCGCAATGGCGAGCCATTCGAATCAGGTCTGGTTCCAACCGGCTTCTGGGCTGGTGTCACTGTCGGACGTCTTGTACTCGGCTTCGTGAACGACTGGTTGGGCATGTTATCCTCTCCTGCCTTGGTGCTGAATACTGACTGAGAATGAAGGAGAGCGGATAGCCATCACTATCTACCTTGCTATTTCTATTGCCCTGGAGCTTGTCTTCTGGCTGGTCCCAAAGTTTGTCGTCTCTGCCGTTGCTGTCTCGCTACTTGGCTTCTTTACAGGCCCTCTCTTTCCTGCAGCAATTGTAGTGGCTGCCAAGCTGCTCCCGAAGCATCTACATACTCCCGGAATTGGACTTGCGTCGGCATTGGCTGGCGGAGGTGGTGCAATGTAAGTTTACCTCTGCGTGCATGATACAATGAACTGCTGCTTAAACGCCTGGCTAACGTGTAATCCATTACTTGGCGTAGACTGCCTTTCGTCGCTGGTGCTATATCTGGGGCGCGAGGGGTGCAAAGCCTACAGCCTTTCATTCTCGCATTATTGATTGTCTTAATCATTATCTGGGTGTTACTCCCCCGGAAAAAACATCATTCTCACAGCACTTGAGAGGATCATGGCAGTAGTATAACTGGTGGCTAGATACATGGAGGATATCATAGGTTTTTAAGGAACTCTATAAGCATCAAGTATGCAAGGTATTAAAATAAGTAGAATCTGTCAAATAAGTATAGCACAGGGAATAGTTAAAGTCCCGTCTAATATAACTAGACAGCAGATTCTGTATACTCCTGACAAGCGAACTGAAAGAATGCTACTTGCACACATCACAAATCATCACCATATTCTCAGCCCCAATCCACTCCCTCAAAGCCTCCTCGCTTGCATCCCTGACCATAACATGGAAATGCTCCAACGCCGACACACTCTGCAACGCAGCCCAATTCTTAAACCACAACACACGCTCCTCAGGCGCATCCACATGGTCCTCCCTCGCCAACCGCTGCACAAAAGTAGCCGACACAAACGTCTCGACTCGCGCGCGCAACTCAGCGGTCAGATTTCCATCGTCCTGCAGAGGCAACGGGGTCTTCAGCCAGACGACCAGATGCCGGATACCCGGTGCGACACCGTACGGCCAGTCGTTGAAGCGGATGCAATAGTCTGATGGGCTAGCAAAGGGGATGGGATTCTTGAAGACGACTTTGGAGTCTTTCTGGTCCCAGCGAAGACGCTCCTGGCAGATATAGGCGAGGATGCCGCCGTATTGTTCTTTTTTGCCTTTGGACCAGTTGATGTAGCGTCTGAGATGCGAGGGCCGCCGCTTGAAAAGCTCCAGTCTATTTTCCTCTGGGTTGGTGTGAGTGTTGTATTCGCAAAGTGGTGGATGTTACATACGGATTATCCATTTCAGTTCGTCCCAGGAGTGTGGCTCGTGTTCTTCGTCAGTCTGGCGGAGGAGCATGCGGTCGACCTCGGTGAGATTCCAGTCGGGCATCTCTTGATCTTTTTCACTGCCCATGGTTGTGGCAGAGAGTAGTTCTGCGGGTGGATAGATGCAGAAAAAGGATTGGATGAGCGGAATTTATTAGGCAGATGAGAATTCGTCTGTGAATCAGCCTTGTCAAAGTGTCACCGCATGGTTCTCAGCCTTGTGTGTGATTTGTCTCCTTGGCATGCAGCAACCTGGTAGGGATATTCCAATCAGCATCAATGGTAGAAGTAGGCATTGCCATGAGCGATAAGGGACTGATATGACCCTTCAGGACCTCAACGCCTCCATACAAGGCAACAGACAAGCCTCTTAGCATATTCTCAGATATCACGACTTTTCTCTCACTGTGCCTGTAGCCACATCATAAATGCCAGTCAACGACATGGTCTTTGATAATTGCACTCGTTGTGCCGCCCACCCCATCCAAGGCCATGTCGACTACGCCCCGAACTGACCCACGTCCGCACCGCATCACGCAAGCCCGGGCTCAAGGGCGGCGGAGAGTTCACTGCGCGGGTAACAGAATGGCTTCGACGAGGCACAGAGAATAGCCAAGTCTTTCTGACCACCTCCTGCACGAGAGCTCTGGAAATGGCAGCCCTATTCTGCAACCTGCAGCCGGCGACGAAGCCATCCGCCCCCAGTTACACGTTTGTCTCGTCCGTCAATGCATTCCTTCTCCGCGCCGCTCGCATTGCCTTCATCGACGTCGACCAGGACACAATGAACCTCAACCACCGTCTGATCGAAGCTGTCGCCGACCGCACCCGCGTCATCGTCCCCGTACACTACGCCGGCGTCGGTTGCGACCTGAACGCCATCATGGAGGTTGCCAGAAAGCATGGCCTGCTGATCGTCGAGGACGCCGCGCAGTGCCCAATTGCCACCTACAAGGGCCGGCCGTTGGGCTCGATCGGATGCATCTCGTTCCACGCTATCAGGAACTTCACCGCGGGCAGCCAGGGGGGCGCCGTGTTCGTCAATGACCCGACACTGTTCGAGCGGGCCGACATTATCTGACAACGGCACCAACAGACGGACTTTCTTCTGGGGGGTTGTCCCAAGCTACTAGTGGAAGAGCCTGGGCCCGTAGCCATTGATTGTATAATATCAGACGCGCGTCACGATTGCGTTGATTGCCGTCTAGTTGTGAGGACATAACGCACCTTCCACAGAAGCTGCGGCGAGAGTACTCTCGCTCTGGCTGCTGTTTTCGGTATCGTTATGTGGTGATAATCAATGGCCTGGGGACCAAGATGACTCTACCGAGGTTACCAATGCTGATGCTGCAGCGACCATAATATTTACTACAATTACTACCCGCGAACTGCTGGAGGTTGTGGCGTTCATTATCTGTGGTATATGTACAAGTATCGAGGTCCGTCAGGCTGTGAAACTACCACGTCAACCCCTTCAATTTCAACGGAAGGTGGAGCAATCGTTGCCCCGATTCTGTGGGCTTCGGCAAACGTCCTGCTCGAATGTTCATCTGCAGTGACTGGTGAAGCAGCCTCGGCTCAGCCAGATTCGAATCACGCTCCTTCCGCAGCGCTACAAACTCATCTTCGGTGACGCTGTCATTAAGGTGTTTGTTTTGCTGTTTATGATCCTGGACGCTCAGCGAGGGGACGGGTTCCTTGCGCTCCGCAGGAGGATAGTCGTGGCCTGTCCAGATCTTGACGTGATCCGGCAAGCCCAAGACCTTCCGCCCTGAGTGATAAAGGTCGGTTGCACTGCCGCCGGGGAAATCACAGCGTGCGGTGCCAATATCCGAATGGAAGATCAGGTCACCGCAGAAAATATTGTCTACGGGTTAAATTAGCCAGAGTGACAAGTCAATGGTGTGAGTTGGCATCATACCTCCAATGCGGTACCCCAAATGGTCCGGTGTGTGTCCAGGAAGATGAATAGCCTTGGCCTTCAAATTGCCAATGTTGAATGTCTCATCGTCATCAAACAGTTCGTCAAAGACACCCTCATATTCTTCCGCGGGAATGCCGTATCTCTGAGCAAACAACTTCTGCACCTGTCCAATGCGTTTGCCGATCCCGATGGGCGGCCGGTGGCCTTGCTCCTCGGTTAAGCGCTTCTGCAGATAGGACCCTGCGGTGAGATGATCTGCATGTGCATGAGTTTCGAGGATTCTGTCGATTCTGTATCCCTTCTCGTTGACCAAGGATAGCAGCGCGTCAGCCGAGTCCGTGGTGATGGCCTGGGTGGCGGGGTCATAGTCGAGAACCGGATCGATGATTACGGCCGTCGATGTAGTCGGATCAGCAACGACGTATTGCCAGGTGCCTGTCTTGCTCTCAAACACATTGTGGATGGTCGGTTCTCCTGGTGCCATGGTTGCAGTGCTGTATGTTGCTCGAATGACGGTCCCGTTCATGGAACGTTTGGTAGAAGAGGTGCATGTATTCTGAGCACGGTAGCGTACCAGTGGACTTGCAGAAGCTGATGTCGACCTTAGAGGCGCCTTTCCAATGGTGCAAGCCGACATCTTTGCAGCTTGTTGGTGAAGGGAACGCAGCGGCACTTTGACTGCAGTGGAAGGCGCCTCTAACAGACCCGCTGTTGCGTGCCACTGTTTGCAGATTTGAGGTCGAATGGATGTCATATTGGCACTTATCATGTCTTTATCCTGAATGGCAGAATCAAACATACATGCGAATCGGAGAGCTGTTATACTTCCTCTCGGTGTCCATGCATGCATCGGCGTTCTGATCCACTCGCCGATCGAGGCACGTGATGTTTTAGTCGGCGATTGACTTTTATGCTCAGTCCGATATGACACAAGTTATGCAGCTGACATAATTTAGACGCTAAGTTAACTATGGGCCCACTGCTTAGCTAAGATTCTTATCGCACCATTAATAATACATGCTGATTGCGACATCCGGAACTTTTTTTGTCGTCGTATCCTAGTATCGTTAGAAAGTTCAGCTCCTCCTTTGCTTTGGTTCTCACTCTCTCCCTAATTTCCTTAGATTTCCTTCTCATATTATGTCAGTCATGTTTCGCAGTCGCGTAACGGTGGCAGCTTCTGCAGCTTCTCGCTCAGTACTTGCGGCACAGAATGCCTCTACGGTAACGCGGGGTTTTGCGACAGCTGCAGTGGGCACTGCGCGTAATCACAAGGTCGTCGTGGTTGGTGGTGGCAGCGCTGGTCTCACTGTCAGTCATCAGTTGCTTCGCACTGGAAGGTTCTCTCAAGACGACATTGCGGTGGTCGATCCCGCTATTTGGCATCATTACCAGCCCGGATGGACGCTGGTTGGTGGGGGTCTCAAGAACAAGGAGGATCTGCGAGAACCGATCAACAGCCTGCTCGATCCCAAGCTCCGGTTCTACAACGACAGTGTGCACGCATTTTCTCCCGAAGACAACTTCATCACGCTTGCCAATGGCGACAAGGTCAACTATGAGCACTTGGTCGTTGTGCCCGGTATCAAGGTCGACTTCAACAGCATCAAGGGTCTGCCTGAGGCTCTCGCAGATTCGAACTCGCTCGTTTCGTCCATCTACGGCTATGACACTTGCGACAAGGCCTACGATACCATCCAAAATCTGCAGAAAGGTACCGCCATTTTCACCCAGCCGGCTGGCGTGATCAAGTGTGCAGGTGCTCCCCAGAAGGTCATGTGGCTTGCGTTGGACTATTGGAAGCGTGCCGGTCTCTACAACCCCAGCAATCCCTCAAGTGGAGCAATCCAGATCAGCTTCGCTACAGCTCTTCCCGCAATGTTCGGCGTGGTCAAGTACAGCGCCGCGCTGGAGGAACTACGCAAGGAGAGAGGGGTGGAAGGACTGTTCAAGCACGATCTCATCTCCATTGATGGCGACAAGGCCACTTTCAAACATCTGGACGGAGGGGAGGAGGTGACCAGACGGTTCGATTTCTTGCATGCCGTGCCCAAGATGGGAGCGCATGCGTTCGTGAAGAACAGCCCTCTCGCCAACGAGGCCGGTTTCGTCGACGTCGACGACAACACCACTCGCCACAAGAAGTACGGCAATGTCTGGTCGGCCGGTGATGCGTCCAGTCTCCCCACATCCAAGACGGCGGCCGCGATCACGGCACAGGCCCCCGTGCTCGTCAGCAACATGCTGAGAACCATGGACGGCCAGGAGCTGGATGCCTCATACGACGGTTACACCTCGTGTCCACTCCTGACCGAGTACGGCAAGGTCCTGCTGGCGGAGTTCAAGTACGCGGGGGAACCCAAGGAGACGTTTGGTAAGTTGCTGGGCATCGACCAGGCGATTCCTCGCCGTTCATTCTACCACCTGAAGAAGGACTTTTTCCCCTGGGTCTACTACAACTACATGGTCAAGGGCAGATGGGGCGGTCCCAACGGCTTCATGTAATAGACTAGATTACTGCATTGTATGATATTAGCTATGAAACAATAGAATAATAGAGATTTGAGTGAAGGATTAATTCTCCGATTCGCATAGGCTATCTCATTTAGAATTTAAAATATTATTGGCTGGATCCATGCAATGTCACGTGCCATCCGTTCCCCACAGTCTCTAGTCTCTACAGTCTCCGGATTCTTCTTCATTCTTGCTTCTCAGCACTCTACAGTCTGGAGAGTTGTATCTCAAGGATCTCTCTCTAGATCTGCTTGTTTCAACGATTTCCAGAGTTCTGCCACTTGCAAGCTGCACTGCAACATGGGCTGATCTTCTTTCCCAACTGAAACACCCTGGATGACACGGCGAATAATCCCTCCGCGTAGGGACTGGTTGGTAAGTGACAACGGAACATCAAAAAGTGCACCCACATAAAACGCGTATTTTTAACGCGTCATTCGACTCTGAAAGGCCTCATAGGCCCTAAGAACCACTA